>JAXIVJ010003276.1:0-82500 GCA_036785665.1 Chirona hameri
AAAGCGGAACGAATTTTCCGCACATAAATGGTTCCTGTGGATCTGGAGGAGCCTGGGGAAGGGGGGAACGATGGCTTAGGAAGATGGTCCTGGCCTGGTCTCACTAATAGCTCTTCGGTCCAGGAAGTTGGCGACCGCTGAAGGAGCTTCCGGGTGCCGATGTCTGTGTCTTGGCGTTCGCGTCGCCTTTTTTCGAAACCCGGCAGACTAGCTAAACATGTAGCCCGCTTGAAAGTTAATATTTGATGAAGGGAATGGGCCCTGGGGCTAGCAATTAGGTACAGCCAAGGAGAGATTGCCAGACACTTAACCCTATTAGGGGCAGGCTCCTGGCTACCCCTATTAGTGGCAGGGGGTGGGGCGGATTCCCACCGAAGATCTCGAGATCTACCAATCGTCCGATTTTCACAAATCAAACGGCGTTTGATTCCCCTCAACAAGATCTATATATATTTTTTTTATCCGAAATTTTTGATAGGGGGGGGGGGGGGGGGCCAACAGGGTGGCAAAAACTGCAAATATTAGAGGTATTTGTGATCCAACACAGCTGTCATGTTTATTAATCGATTTTAACGCAACTAATGGGATCGATATATTGAATTGGGGATTGATATGACTGTGACTTTCGAAAATCCAAAAATCAAATGCGTTTTTAGGTCACTAAATTTGAGGGTAAAATAAATGCCTTATAAAACAGTTTTTTCTCTCTTTTTTTCTTCGATAAATGGAATGGTGCGCTATGACCGCCTCTGCCCTGAAACCGCCTCTGCCGTGCAATATTTATTATAGTTCACAAAAATCAACTAATTTTCACTTGTTTCAATCACCGTAAGCCTATGTAACTCCTTTATACTTCAGGCAGTTAGGAACAAACCGTGAAGTTCGCATCTCCGTATTATCGCCAAATGTCACACAAAAAAACACTAAAAAACGGGCCTGGAACCGCCCCTGTTAAGGTTAGGAACTCCAAATTTTGACTACATATGTGGAATTCAATTCTAGTAAAAGTCCCAAAATTTCATGGGTATGCTCTGAGCCGTTCAAGAGATATCTGCGAAAAACATGAGGGGGGGGGGGGGGGGGGGCGGAATCCGCCCTCCCTGCCACTAATAGGGTTAATTAATTAATTTTCCCATTTTCCAAATTTGTATCAGGAATTGCGTATTGTGTCATGCCGCGAAGCGGCGCGAAATTTTCAAGTTTTTAACTGTGAATAGCTGGATTTGACTGCTGCAAAGGCAATTTTTACGACTGTACGTCCGACCGTTGGGGGGGGGGGGCAAAACATAGTATCGGGACCTTTGGGGGGGGGGGGGGCATGACCCCTTAGCCCCCCCCTGGATCCGCCCTGCACCCATATCAATCAGTCTAGCTCATTTGTAACCGAGCATATGAGGAGATAGAACTTCTTGGTAAGGATTGTAACGATTGTGACTATTGTAAATTCAAAATAGCTTTAAAATAATGATTGTTAGATTAGAGTTTAGGATGTGTTTTCCCAGCTCCCGTAACGTTTCCTAGCTTCCAGAAGCACAATACTCCCAAATGGGAACATTGGTCACAAATGGGTTACATTAGATTCGCATTTCAGTCGGTTAGCTCGGACCGAACATTTGTTCGGACCCCGAATAATTATTTCCTTTTTGGTGAAAACCATAGCCCTATTACTAGCACACACTCCGGTTTATCAGCACAGAGTCCAGATCAGAAAAGGAAGATATGCCATTGTGAGCGTCTAAACGAAGCAAACTGCCCGTCTGGTTGGCAAACTGCGCGTCAACATCCTTTGTATCATTTCGCCCAAATCTTCCCTAGCAGGTCTTTAACAATGCTCACAAGTCACAAGGTAGCCTTGCCTAGGGCTACAAAATGGCTATCTCGGATTTTTTGGGGAAATTTTTTTTTAACCCCCACCAAATTAAAATAAACGCCTTTGTTTTGGAAAAATGCCCACAAATCAAAACTTGCACACATTCAAAAAACAAAACTGAATATGTGTTGGAGAACCCAAACCAAATGGACAATACCCAAACCAAATATCAAAGCAATCTTTTTTTACCGACATATGGCTCTAGAGTATGAGTGACTCATGACGTCATACATATTGTTTTCTTCTAGTGACCAGATACAGACAAATAAATGCCAACACTGCATTTCTGAGACAAAACTGGTCTAGAAACATGCCTTTTTTATTTATATTTATCAATGTAAAATGTTGACCTTGTGACCTGACCATGAACTGAGCTTGACCTGAGCTTGACACTAACTTTACTTAAAGGGATTATACGGGGTTTTCCCAGAATAATTGAGTTACATAGTAAAACGTACTTATAAAGGTGGTAGAAGTCCCACGGTAGCCACATTTTTCTGGAAATGACCTCTTCTGCACGTAAGGACATTCCAAAGTGCGCGGTGATGCCACCGCGTATTTTCTGCAGGACCGGCTGAGGCAGAGCCAGTCATCTCTTTTATGCTAATAAAAACACCTCACGTATGGCATGTTTCCGGTAAAATAAGCAATATTTGAAAGAAATTCAACTTGTTTTGTTCCAACGACAGCAGCAGTTACCTAGTTTTCCCATACAATTATATATTTTCCATGAATTTTCATGCCAAAAAATTAATACGCCACCACCAAATTCTCAACGCTAAAGGCCAGAGAAAAGAAAACCACAAAAACACAAAATCTCAACGAACAGTGTGTAGTAATACAAAGTCCCGTCAGTTTTGAATTGCATAATAATTTTGTGATCCAGTGTAGGACTTGCAGATAATTAAAAACTCTGAAATTGATCTTAAGATAAAAGTGGTGGACAGTAGTGCCGATCAAGTACTCGTTATCTGATAATAGTCTCGAAAAACGCCCAAGTTTTAACGCTGATAATTTCTGAAATAATGGACTAAATGAGCATTGAGGTCCCTGTTATATGTCTTAAACGTGTTTAAAGCTCATACAACTGCAAAAGAGTGCATTTACTTTCAGGACGGAAACCCGTATAATCCCTTTAAATAAGGTCAGATGGTAAAATGACTATCACTATATCATTTTACGTTTAAAATAGCCCATTCAACATGTGGCACATGACTTTCAGAGATCTTCTGCGCATAGTGACCTATTGTGACTTGACCTTGACCTTAGCCAACAATCTTACTTTAGCTCATGCGGGATGTGTATTATACCTTTGGGAGCACTTTTGGTCAGCATGGTCGCAATCAAAGGATTTGGATGAAAAGTATGGCACATAAACTCAAATTCCTCGATGTTGACCTTTGACCCGACCTTGACCTGATGTGAAATCAATTAAAAAAATTAGAGTGTTATAGATGCGTCTCATTGATAGCTTTCGAATGCCGCCTTGCGCGTCTCGCCGTGATCATTGGTTCCGGAGATAACGCGGGAGGGGGGGGGGGGGGGAGCAATGCTTGCCCTCCCCACCAGGCACGTAGCCAGGATTTCGTCCAGGATGGGGGGGAGCCTTGCAAGGGCCCCTTCCCGGGCGTTGAAAGGGCCCACTTCCCAAGCGTTGAAAGGGCCAAACAAAACGGATGAAAAGGCGCGTTACAAGGATGGAAATCCAGTATGACAGGTATGGCATGGGCCATACCAACTTTTAGGAGCTGGGGTTAGCAAACTGCCACATCAACTTTGGAACCAGCGACACCAATTTGGAATTAACTATACCAACTTGGAATATTTAAGCTGAAGACCTGTAACTCTTAAACAAATTGCGCCGCGGAGCGGCGCGAAAATTTGAGTCTTATGCCCTGGATATGCTTTCTCATCAATGCGACGCATTGCGTATGGTGCGGACCTCTAAAAATGTTATATTGTGCGTTTAAAAGTGCTTAAATTAACTATTTGGCCAATTATATAGGAAAGTAGCAACATAACGCATAAATGCGCCGAGAAACGGTCCGATTTTTTGTATAACCCGCATATAATTGAATTTGTAGTTTTATTCACAACGAACATTGAGTTTTATTCCCTGGACAACTGCATTCTTACTGTTGAAAGGCCCAGGGTCCCTTCAGATCGTCTAGGGGCCCCTCTGACCTTTTCAACGCCCTTCCGACCTGTTCAGGGACTCATCTGGGATCCGCGAAGAGACATGTGGAGTGCGTGATATATATTAAATACAAAGAGAACTCTCAAAGTGATCAAATACAACAAATACAAAGATACTCTAGAAGACAAATTAAAATCGGAGCTTTCGGGTATATTGTAACACCCTGACGAAGGGTGTTACAATATACCCGAAAGCTCCGCTTTTAATATTTTTCTTGTGGAGTAAGTTTTCTTTGTATTTAATCTTCATCTGGGATCTCTACGTGCTTTGGGCCGTTCCGGTCTGACCAGGGACTCATCTGACCTTCCAAGAAGCCCCTCGTGTGTCCAATAGGCAACTTCGGCATGTTCCGACCTGGCCAGGGACTGCACTGGCTGCTTTGTCACCCTGCCGACATGCTCAGGGGCCCCTCTGACCTGCCCAGGGGCCCATCCAGTCTGATTAGGGGCCAATTCGGCATGTTCAGGGGCCCTTCTGACCCACCTAGGGGTCCTTTCGGTCTGGTCAGGAGCCCCTTCGATCTGCACAGGGGCCCTTTTAACTTCCCAGGGGCCCTCTGGTCTGTACAGGAGCCCTCCAACCTGCTCAGGGGCCCTTATGACCTGGGAAGGGACTGCGCTGGCCGCTTTTGTCGCCCTGCCGACATGCTCAGGGGCCTCTCGATCTGCTCAGGGGTCCCTCGATGCTGGCTAGGGGCCATTCGACGTGTTCAGGCGGCCCTCTGACCCACTCAGGGGCCCTTTCGGTCTGGCCAGTGGCCCTTCTGACCTGCAAAGGGCTCTTTTGAACGTCCAAGGGGCCCACTGGTTTTTCAGAGAGGGCCCTGGTGGCCCTAAAGTGCTCTAAACTCTCTAAAAACCACGCTTCGCGTGGTTAAGAACCCACGATACCGCGCTTCGCGCGGTTTCGTCAGGCCTTTTCAGCGCGCTGCGCGCGCCGAAAAGGACCATCCCGGCCTCCAGGGGGGGGGGGGGGGGGGTCTACCCGATAATTTTTGTATGCCAGCCAGTCTTTGGAATATCTCAGCAACTAGTGTGAATCTGGAAAAATGAAAGGCATGGTTCGATTCAGAAAATTATGTTCTATAAACCAGTATCAATAACCCCAAATAAGCGATGTGAGTAGGCCCACTCCCTTTACGTGTTAAAACAACGGTAATTAACATTTTACAATTATCTGATACACATAATGGCAGAACAAACAGAAAAGAGAAGCCCAAAAACCCGTTACATAACTGGAGCCCAACGCGGGGTAAGGTCAAGTCTCGGGAGCACGAAGTTGACAGGTTGGCACGTATTGCCGAACCCAGCAGATGTGTCCAAGAAGTAGTCAGTCCCTGTCAGTGAAAGTATGCAAAATGGTTGCACGAGTGTGGCTTGAGAATACTGAATACTCAAGTAGAGTTGGAGTGAAATCGAACTGGATTGATCAAATTTTGCGAGAGCTAGAGCGTCAGATGACGTGAAGAACGCTCCCCTGAAGCACCATTATTTGACATTAAAAACGCGTACAAATGTTTCTATTGAAATAACTAAGCAATGAGTTAAAGCAAGAAGCTGGACTGTGATCTCTGATGCAAAGTTGAAAGACCCCGGCTAATGACGAATGTGCGGCGATGGCACAGCACTAACTATATTTACAGAAACCAGTTCTTGCGGTGATGGAGGCGAGGTGGGGCTCCCGCTGTGATGCTGGCTCGAGGTGCTAGTTCGAGCCGCGCACCACTGCCCACCCAGACCTGCTGGGGTCAAACACCGACGCCCGAGGCCCTGGCGAAACGTCGTGGAGGCTCGGATGTCTGGATGGACCACCCGGCGGCCCATCTACGGCGGTCTGTCTGGCCCGCTGTGGGGCCAATCTGGGCACCACTGCCGGGAGGCAGGCGGCTACTGTTGCTACCTACCCAGCGACAGTTGGAGCCGCACGCCACTGCCCACCCAGACCTGCTGGGGCCAAACACCGACGTCCGAGGCCCTGACGGAGTGTCGTGGAGGCTCGGATGTCTGTCTGGATCACCCGGCGGCCCATCTGCAGCGGTCTGTCTGCCCTGCTGTAAGCCAATCTGGGCACCACTGCCGGGAGGCAGGCGGCTACTGTCGCTACCTACCCAGCGACAGTTCGAGCCGCTCAAGCGGACCTGCTGGGGCCAAACACCGACGCCCGATGCCCTGGCGGAGGGTCGTGCAGGCGCGGATGTCTGGCTGGATCACCCGGCGGCCCATCTGCAGCGGTCTGTCTGCCCCGCTGTGAGCCGATCTGGGCACCACCACCGTAAGAGGCAGGCGGACGGCCGTAAACATCGACCCAGACGTGGCCCGACGACCCAACAGCTGGGGTCCAGACGTGGCCCGACGACCCAACAGCTGTGGTCCAGACGTGGCCCGACGACCCAACAGCTGTGGTCCAGACGTGGCCCGACGACCCAACAGCTGTGGTCCAGACGTGGCCCGACGACCCAACAGCTGTGGTCCAGACGTGGCCCGACGACCCAACAGCTGTGGTCCAGACGTGGCCCGACGACCCAACAGCTGTGGTCCAGACGTGGCCCGACGACCCAACAGCTGTGGTCCAGACGTGGCCCGACTACCCAACAGCTGTGGTCCAGACGTGGCCCGACGACCCAACAGCTGGGGTCCAGACGTGGCCCGACGACCCAACAGCTGGGGTCCAGACGTGGCCCGACGACCCAACAGCTGTGGTCCAGACGTGGCCCGACGACCCAACAGCTGTGGTCCAGACGTGGCCCGACGACCCAACAGCTGTGGTCCAGACGTGGCCCGACGACCCAACAGCTGTGGTCCAGACGTGGCCCGACGACCCCAACAGCTGTGGTCCAGACGTGGCCCGACGACCCAACAGCTGTGGTCCAGACGTGGCCCGACGACCCAACAGCTGTGGTCCAGACGTGGCCCGACGACCCAACAGCTGTGGTCCAGACGTGGCCCGACGACCCAACAGCTGTGGTCCAGACGTGGCCCGACGACCCAACAGCTGTGGTCCAGACGTGGCCCGACGACCCAACAGCTGTGGTCCAGACGTGGCCCGACGACCCAACAGCTGTGGTGGTGACAGGTGCCGGGCTAGCCAGCTCGCTCCTGAGGATAGCCACGGTCGCAGCCACTGCTTCGGCAGCAGCTGTGGTGGTGACAGGTGCCGGGCTAGCCAGCTCGCTCCTGAGGATAGCCACGGTCGCAGCCACTGCTTCGCCAGCAGCTGGCCAGCCATTAGGCCAGCTGAGGGCACTACAACGATGAACTCATTGGGTGTGAAGTGACTTCCAAGAGAGGGACGGGGAGGGAATGCAGTGCAAATGTGAATATGTTGAGTGTTTAACACGAAAGTAACGTTTTTTAAATTGATTTTGCACGTATACATAATTCTGAATGTTGGTAAATTAAAATGTTTTTTTTTTAACAAATGTTTCCATGTTTAATATCGCCAATGACGATTTTGTTTTTGTACTGTTAAACTAGGTTGAATAACGGACGACATTTTCTGGTGTATTTTCGTTATCTTACGTCTGTGTTTATTTAGGCATATCGGTGTTTGTTATATGAAATGGGTGCAGAACGTTCAATGTCGTGGCTTAGACCAAACCAATGCTAGCCTCCCCATCTCTCAGCCAAACCCTTCCAAATTTAAACCTAATCACACCAGACTGACATACGCTGACAGCAGCCGATTGAAAACAGAACAAAAAGGAGGATCGCAAAAAGTAAGGAAGACAATCATCTCCGAGAAATATTGAACAGGACATTCCACAAAAAGTCGTGGGGACACAACTTAAAAAGGAAAAGTTTTAAAATGTAATGCGATAATTTTTTTCTTTCAATCAAACATCAGAAATCTGCAACACAGTCAAAACATTCAACAATTAGCAGCAAAAGCTGTCCAGTGGTGGACGGTGGATGAGACGAGCGTCTCCGTAGTCTGGGCCGGAGCCTGGGACCACGGCCAGCCGGGGACAGCTGCAGAGAAAAACGTAAACAGGTGTCGGCTCCCCTTGTTTTGACGGAGCCGGGTGAAGGGCGGCCCAGGAATGCGAACGCTTGGGCGGCGGCCGGGCACAGAAGCGGCGGAAAGTGTCCCGAGGCGTTACACGTGGCCGAAATCAGAGCATTCGTAGCAGCAAAAAGAACTAGACCGGCCAATCGACGAAGGACGTGGCGCAATACGTGGCAGCCTGTGGACGCAAAACGCCTGGGCGGCAACCGACTAGGGAGAGGAGGTGAAAGCTTTTGGTAGGGAAGTGAAAGTTGTTAAAAGGCCTGACCAGAGCAAACGGGGGACCTTTTTTCTGACGTACGTACGGGGAGAGGACAGTCGGGACTGGACCGTGAGAGTGCACGAACGGAGGCGGCCGCGGCCCTCGCCGCGAGGCCCGGCCGCGGCCCACTGTCGTGACGCTCGTCACGACAGGGTCGACGTTCATGTGGCTGTGACAAGACTTTTGGAGTAACTTTGTGGAGAGTCATCATGAAAATTAATTGCCTCAGTCAAGAAGTTAATTTATTTTCCTGAAACAAGAGAAAGCCAAGATGGACAGAAGAGACGAATTGACAACTGAGGCTGAAGGGCAGCAACCCTGAAAATTGACTATTGTTGTTGTTGTTGTTTGTTTAAATTCATTTGGCGAAAGACGAGCACACGCATCATCACAAGTAAGGTCGAGGTCTGCACACTCCTGTCGGTCCTACCTTCCACTCGCCGTTAGTTTTGTGCATCCCCGTGCACCATGTTTTTAAATTTTGCACAGTCATTGGCGGCCGCTCTATTCCGATTACTTACCTGCCATGAATTGGTCATTCAGTCACAGTATGTTTTCTTGTTTTGTAGTTGTGTGCCAGCGCGCAAGCTCGAAATCATCATTTATCAGACGATTAACTTACACTATCGGTGCACCAATTTTCTGTAAATAAACCCTGTGTGAATTATATATAGATGGCTCTAATTTGGACTGTGAATGAGGGTTGACTGAGGAAGGAATAATGATGAGCGACTGAGGAGCGACTTATTTTTGGGGAAAATAACGTAATATAATTAATAATATTAACGTAATAATATTAACGAAGGGTCATGACGTGAATTAAATGCTTACAAGGCAGGGTAATTCATTTTTTTTGCTTGATGCAATTAAATACTCAATTCAATTACGATGAGTAAAGGTATGTTTTGGTGGGCAATGTTTAAAGATATATTAAATGCCAATTGTTTCTGGTAAAGTCCGAGTGATGCGATAATTTACGTGAAACACCTGTACGATATATTTTGAGAAATTGCTAACCCGATTTCCCGGTAGACAGAGTAACAGAGATTTTGACCTGAACCTTGCAATCCGATTTCTGGTTCGGTCGATGTAATTGGTTAAATCTATTAAATTTCCATATCCGGCTAAATGTTTAAAGTAAATTAACTTCACTATGTAAGTTTGAGATTTAACCTGTTAGCCTGTTTACGCAGCCTTGACGTCAGATCCAGTTGATAACTGTAACGTCTCGGTCTAAAAGAAACAGATCATTTATGGATTATGTCGTGAGGATGAATAAACAAGTTTGTTTGTATTTAATTGTCGAAGAAAGCTAAGATTGCTTCCACACAGCCCAAGCCGTCGAGAATGGCAGGATTTATATTGTCGTTTTGATCACAAAAGTTATTTCCATTGCCAGAAAATCTTCCATTTATCTGGTATATTGTAATGTCAACCGCGCATTAAGTTACAAACTTAATTTCCTAAGAAGAAATAGAATTGAGAAGGTTTTTCCCCACGATTATCGCGTTCAAATGCTTCTTCTTAAAGAGTGCGACATTATGGGATAATTGTTAACCAAAATTGAAGAATGTTTTTTTTTTGTGTTATACAAAGCGGTAGGCCTGATAAGAATCACGGTCATGTAACATTTCGTCTCAGTTCATCTCACTGGTTAAAATTACACCAGAATCAATCGTTGTCATGCAGATGCGCACAAATAAACACCCAGTCACGGTCACTGATCGCCGGCCGCCGATACCGGCCGCTCAGACCCTGACCCCACGCGTCCCATCCCAAAACACGTGACGTCATTAACGAGGTTTCGGCCAGTCTGGTCGGACGCCGCCCATCAGTGACGAGGGGAAAAACTCGTAGATTTCGCTCAGATGGGACAGTTGTGGAACATGCAGCGAGTACTGAGTACCAATAACTGAGTACCAAGTACTGAGTAACGAGTGCCAAGTACCAAGTACCGGGTACAAAGTACAGAAACACGACCAGTGGTACCAGCCCCCACCAGTAACGGTTGGCAGCACTCGGGCGTTTGGGCGTTAAAAATCTACTACGCCATAGGGTTCCCATGTTAAATCGATGATTTCCAGACGAGGCTGGCTCGTAACCTATGGAACATATTTTAAATATGACTTCCGGAAAAGATAGCTACAAGCCTTGGCTACAACGTTTTTATTTACCATTTTTCTATTTTTCAAGCGAAAAGTGGTCAAATGGGCTTGGGGGTTAACCAATGTCGTAACGCCCATTACCGACCGTGGGTTCCAATCCCAGAGGCACCAAGTATTTTTGCGTTGGACCCAATGCATAGATAGTCATGATTCATACATCATTCGTTATGCCGGCCTTTTCTCATCTCACATCTCCCTGATTGACCTCTAGGCTCTAATTGGTGACCTGTGATGTCACAGAAGCCAAGCTAGGTAAATAGGTCATGTAGCTCCAATTATATATAGTGTGCCGTGTGCGCCCCCACAGCAACGTAGTTTTATCGCTTTTGGCGGCCGAACCCTCTGATTTTGGCACATTTCATGACAATTATTGACCTTCCATATCCTTCAGTGACCTTATAAATGTGCGTGATCACTGGGTCAAAGCCAATATCTCATTAGCCATTATTAGGTCAAACCATTTTTTTCGCAGTGTTTCCACAATATTGTAATAAGATATGTTGGTACCTATAATTTTAATTTTAATATTCGATAATGAATGTAACTTTATGTTCAAGATGTACTTACATAATATTGATCTATTTCATCTCCAAAGCTTACAATCGACATGCACTGCAATGGGTTTGGGACATTAGGTATTTGTCTCTGGCAGAAATGACATCAACATGCTGATGCACCAAGTCATGGTGGCAGCAGCCACATTCAAGGTCAGATCAAGAGAAGCTGGTGAGCAGCGCAGCCCACCCCCAGACATAAGGAAATTTAAATGTAAAACTTAGCCACTTCAGTCTATCAATGACCTGGAACTTCGATAGGATGGCACGGTCAGAGCCTGAGTCTGCACCAGAAGCATTGCTAGCATTGGGCCTGGCCTAAGAAAGCCATTCAATCAAACATTCAGCAGTATTTAACAATATCAAAGCTATGATCTCGTTATTATGTGTTTCACAAGAAATAGTCACAACATCCCCACAAACTACTTTATTTAGGATTTAGGTAGGTGACCACCTACCAACGTGCCTACCGCAGGATCATGGATGGCTCATGTATTTTTCTATCTCAAAACAAAAACACAACGAATGTATTTCGCGCGTTATAGTTGAGTTTTCGTGACCGCTTCCAAATCCACTACAGTTGCACTACAGGTACGGAAATATACACTACTTCGACTACTACGTCGTATATTTGGTGGAATTAAATTAACTAAATGAAGATATAATCTATGGAAATACAATTTATTGATATCAAACAATACTGTCAATTTATAATAGACAAAACATTTACCAGAAAAATTATATCTTGTCTCATTAATTTGGGCGTTAAATTCCTTACTGTTATACCCGTTGTTCTATTACCCTGAGTGGTACACCAGTCACACAATACACTACACAATGCACACTGCACAATATACACTACACAATATACACTACGCAATATACACTACACAAATACTATACACGCAATACACTACACACAATACACTACACAATATACACTACACAATATACACTACACAATATACACTACACAATATACACTACACAATATACACTACACAATATACACTACACAATATACATTACTCAATAAACAACTACACACTTTACACTACACAATATGCACTACAAATTGTATCACGCCGGCGACGCTTCTTCACACTTATAAACATATTGCAATTACAATAATAAATAACCTTATTCTCATAATGCCGAAAAATATTTTAAAAAGACAAAGTCAAATTAGGGAGCTTTCGGCTTGCGCCTTCATCAGCCATTTATGGCTGACGAAGGCGCAAGCCGAAAGCTCCCTAATTTGACTTTGTCTTTTTAAAATATTTTTCGGCATTATGAGAATAAGGTTATTTATTATTGTAATTGCAATGTCTTCAATTGTTCTAAAAACAGTGCTAAAACAAATACAAGCTTATAAACATATATACATACATACATACATACATACATACATACATACATACATACATACATACATACATACATACATACATACATACATACATACATACATGCATATGTACATACATACATACATACATACATACATACATACATACATACATACATACATACATACATACATACATACATACATACATACATACATACATACATACATACATACATACATACATACATACATACATACATACATAAATACATAAATACATATATACATACATACATACATACATACATACATACATACATACATACATACATACATACATACATACATACATACATACATACATACATACATACATACATACATACATACATACATGCACGCATACCTACATACATATATACATACATGCATACGTACATACGTGCATACATATATACAAACATACATAAATACATACATACATACGTGTACACACATACAGGCATGCAGGCAGACAGGCATACAGATACAAGCATGTGGGCATGCAGACATACAGACATACATGCATACAGGCATACAGGCATGCATGCACGCAGGCATGCAGGCACGCAGGTACACAGGCATGTAGGTACACAGGCACGCGGGCACGCGGACACGCGGACACGCAGGCACGCGGACACGCAGAGACGCAAACACATGCAGGCATGCAGGCATGCAGGCATGCAGGCATGCAGGCATGCAGGCATGCAGGCATGCAGGCATGCAGGCATGCAGGCATGCAGGCATGCAGGCATGCAGGCATGCAGGCATGCAGGCATGCAGGCATGCAGGCATGCAGGCATGCAGGCATGCAGGCATGCAGGCATGCAGGCATGCAGGCATGCATACAGACGGGCAGACGGGCAGACGGGCAGACGGGCAGACGGGCAGACGGGCAGACGGGCAGACGGGCAGACGGGCAGACAGGCAGACAGGCAGACAGGCAGACAGGCAGACAGGCATACAGGCAGACAGGCAGACAGGCAGACAGGCAGACAGGCAGACAGGCAGACAGGCAGACAGGCAGACAGGCAGACAGGCAGACAGGCAGACAGGCAGACAGGCAGACAGGCAGACAGGCAGACAGGCAGACAGGCAGACAGGCAGACAGGCAGACAGGCAGACAGGCAGACAGGCAGACAGGCAGACAGGCAGACAGGCAGACAGGCAGACAGGCAGACAGGCAGACAGGCAGACAGGCAGACAGGCAGACAGGCAGACAGGCAGACAGGCAGACAGGCAGACAGGCAGACAGGCAGACAGGCAGACAGGCAGACAGGCAGACAGGCAGACAGGCAGACAGGCAGACAGGCAGACAGGCAGACAGGCAGACAGGCAGACAGGCAGACAGGCAGACAGGCAGACAGGCAGACAGGCGGACAGGCGGACAGGCGGACAGGCAGACAGGCAGACAGGCAGACAGGCAGACAGGCAGACAGGCAGACAGGCAGACAGGCAGAAAGGCAGAAAGGCAGACAGGCAGACAGGCAGACAGGCAGACAGGCAGACAGGCAGACAGGCAGACAGGCAGACAGGCAGACAGGCAGACAGGCAGACAGGCAGACAGGCAGACAGGCAGACAGGCAGACAGGCAGACAGGCAGACAGGCAGACAGGCAGACAGGCAGACAGGCAGACAGGCAGACAGGCAGACAGGCAGACAGGCAGACAGGCAGACAGGCAGACAGGCATACAGGCAGACAGGCAGACAGGCAGACAGGCAGACAGGCAGACAGGCAGACAGGCAGACAGGCAGACAGGCAGACAGGCAGACAGGCAGACAGGCAGACAGGCAGACAGGCAGACAGGCAGACAGGCAGACAGGCAGACAGGCAGACAGGCAGACAGGCAGACAGGCAGACAGGCAGACAGGCAGACAGGCAGACAGGCAGACAGGCAGACAGGCAGACAGGCAGACAGGCAGACAGGCAGACAGGCAGACAGGCAGACAGGCAGACAGGCAGACAGGCAGACAGGCAGACAGGCAGACAGGCAGACAGGCAGACAGGCAGACAGGCAGACAGGCAGACAGGCAGACAGGCAGACAGGCAGACAGGCAGACAGGCAGACAGGCAGACAGGCAGACAGGCAGACAGGCAGACAGGCAGACAGGCAGACAGGCAGACAGGCAGACAGGCAGACAGGCAGACAGGCAGACAGGCAGACAGGCAGACAGGCAGACAGGCAGACAGGCAGACAGGCAGACAGGCAGACAGGCAGACAGGCAGACAGGCAGACATATATACATACATACATGCATACATGCATACATGCATACATACATACATACACATATATGGAATCACACATACATACATACATACATACATACATACATACATACATACATACATACATACATACATACATACATACATACATACATACATACATACATATATACATATATACATATATACATACATACATACATGCATACATGCATACATGCATACATGCATACATACATCCAGACACATTTACAGACATACATACTTACGACATACGAACGTGCGGACGCACACCCAGGGACATCCATTAACGTAATGTCGGGGAATAAAAGATGCAATGCACTAAGGAGGCATGATGATCGCGGCATGACCAAAACTGACCACGGAGACTAATGGAGAAGATTGTGAGGAGGCCTAGACAGTACGTAGCCGCGCCCCTGTGCGCAATATGCCTGTCAACATGGTCAATGCACGTGTGAGGAAGGAAAAGGGTGTGGAGGTAAGGAAGATTCAAGTAAGACTAGACCGTTTTGACGTGGAGACGGACAAGTTGTCAGATGTGTGGACGGGGTTCAGGAAGCCGTGTGTTATAGCGAGGCTCAGGCGCAGTAAGTCGCGGGAATGCCCTGGTGGAACCAGATGCTCTTGGGGGATTGAGAACGCCCCAGTGGGACGGGCTGGGACATCCTAGCGAGAGACTGGTGGAACCGAGGCTTCAGGCCCCTCGTGATGTCAGGGATAATAAGCCGGCGGGACCGTACCTTATACGCTTGACACACGAGTTCGGACGAAATTTTAGGGCAAGTCCCTCGTGAAGCATGGGAGTTAAAGCTCCGTAGGATCACGACCTCGGAGAATTTAGGATATGTCCCTTGTGACGCCCTGGGAGCTGAAACTCTTAAGTCGCTAGTCGCGGAGTGCTTCGCAGGATCACGACCTCGGAGGGTTTAGGGTAAGTCCCTCGTGAAGCCTGGGGGCGAAAGCTCCGTAGGATCACGACCTCGGAGAATTTAGGATATGTCCCTTGTGACGCCCTGGGAGCTGAAACTCGTAAGTCGCTAGTCGCGGAGTGCTTCGCAGGATCACGACCTCGGAGGGTTTGGGGTAAGTCCCTCGTGAAGCCTGGGAGCGAAAGCTCCGTAGGATCACGACCTCGGAGGATTTAGGATATGTCCCTTGTGACACCCTGGGAGCTGAAACTCTTAAGTCGCTGGTCGCGGAGTGCTTTGCAGGATCACGACCTCGGAGGATAGTAGGCCCGTGGCAGCCCGGGTGCATCACCAGCAGGGCGACGGGAAACATTATGTCCACCTCATTTGTCGGGTGACTGCAGTTAGACGGGATTTATTCCGCAGTGAGCCAGGTAGCTCCGGCAGTGAGACTTCGGTTTTTAGTAGGCTGCTGTGGCAGTATCAGAAGACGCCTCGGTAATACGCAATAAGACGTGAGCACTCAGCTATAACAAGGCTACAACGGTGGACTTCGCAATGGAATTTTTACGAGGTAAGTATACACATGAGCAATTATTAAATCGTTGTCTTATCAAGTGTCTATGGGAGCCATAAGCACGCCATAGGACTTCCGAAACTGCGTACCCGGCGTAGTGCTACGCACCACTGGAGGGAATAGGAAAAAGGGAGGGGTCAGGAGACCAACCTGACAGTTTACTGCATAGTATGACAGAGATTGATTGAGTGAATGCATGAGGAGAGTCTGAGTGCAAGGACGTATGACTGTGTTAGTCCCAGTGGGAGATGGTCCTCAGCGTAGCGTTGCACTGGGCATGCAGGAGGGGCAGTGAACCATTTTCTGAATTCATTGTGATATTTGGGAGATAAACCGTTGGGAAACCATGTAAGGAGGAGCCAGATAGCCATTAGGCCGGCTCACGAACAAGGAACCCGGACCTTATTCCACCGGACCAATTTCCTATTAGCCCGCAAAATTTCACCACCACCCACCCTAACCGTGCAGCGACCTATGTGCTCGCCGATGATTGACTTGCCTCCAAATTAAACAAATGTATGTACGGGTCTAGTTCGATTCTGCATTTGCACCCACAACATTTAGTAATATCTCGAAAACAGGGGGGTATAACATTCTGAAAGTGCCATATTTCGATTCCGGATCTCAAGAAAACCCCGTGAGCAAAATTTCAAAAATGTTGCAATTTGTTGAAAATTGTTGCAAGCAGCTCTAACTGTTGCAGATTAAGCCAGAGAGCCTCACTATTTATGGCAATGCATTCAGCGACCTAAAATTAACCGGAAAAAGAGTTTTCAAAAATTTCGAAAAATGTTGCAATGTTGCAAGAAATGGCAGAACAAACAGAAAAGAGAAGCGCAAAAACCCGTTACATTCACAGTATCGGCGTTTGTATCAAACGTACGATGATGAAATGTATACCGAACTGTCACTACCGTGTAATCATACGAACCCACCACCATGCCAGTCTGCTCACCACCTTACGACCGGTGCCGTCACCACCTACCCAGCAATCCAGTGGCCTACCTTTCTCGGCCAGAGGTGCCGACACCACCTACCCAGCAATCCAGTGACCTACCTTTCTCGGCCAGAGGTGCCGTCACCACCTACCCAGCAATCCAGTGACCTACCTTTCTCGGCCAGAGGTGCCGTCACCACCTACCCAGCAATCCAGTGACCTACCTTTCTCAGCCAGAGGTGCCGACACCACCTACCCAGCAATCCAGTGACCTACCTTTCTCAGCCAGAGGTGCCGTCACCACCTACCCAGCAATCCAGTGACCTACCTTTCTCAGCTAGAGGTGCCGACACCACCTACCCAGCAATCCAGTGACCTACGTTTCTCGGCCAGAGGTGCCGACACCACCTACCCAGCAATCCAGTGGCCTACCTTTCTCAGCTAGAGGTGCCGACACCACCTACCCAGCAATCCAGTGACCTACCTTTCTCGGCCAGAGGTGCCGACACCACCTACCCAGCAATCCAGTGACCTACCTTTCTCGGCCAGAGCAGCGGTCACCTCGTTCTGTGTCGAGTAGATGTTGCAGGCAGCCCATCGGACGCTAGCGCCCAGAGCGATCAGCGTCTCCACCATAACCTGTCCAACAGCGGCCCAGAGGCACATCAGCATAGGACAACTCCGCCAGAACCTGTTCAACAGCGGCCCAGAGGCACATCAGCATAGGACAACTCCACCAGAACCTGTCCAACAGCGGCCCAGAGGCACATCAGCATAGGACAACTCCACCAGAACCTGTCCAACAGCGGCCCAGAGGCACATCAGCATAGGACAACTCCGCCAGAACCTGTCCAACAGCGGCCCAGAGGCACATCAGCATAGGACAACTCCATCAGAACCTGTCCAACAGCGGCCCAGAGGCACATCAGCATAGGACAACTCCGCCAGAACCTGTCCAACAGCGGCCCAGAGGCACATCAGCATAGGACAACTCCATCAGAACCTGTCCAACAGCGGCCCAGAGGCACTTCAGCATAGGACAACTCCGCCAGAACCTGTCCAACAGCGGCCCAGAGGCACATCAGCATAGGACAACTCCGCCAGAACCTGTCCAACAGCGGCCCAGAGGCACATCAGCATAGGACAACTCCGCCAGAACCTGTCCAACAGCGGCCCAGAGGCACATCAGCATAGGACAACTCCACCAGAACCTGTCCAACAGCGGCCCAGAGGCACTTCAGCATATCCAGAGAAGTTATTTGGCTCGAACGCAAGTATTAAGGTAGGGGTGACCTATAAAATTCACTTTTCCGAGAGAAAAAAACACTCATAACCTGTTCCACGGACCTTAAAAAGAGACTTGGCAAATCGCTTTTGGTCATCCTTTAAAAAAAACACCTTGCAACAATGCATTAATAACAATGGCAGGACGCCACAAAGTGGTCGTTCGCGCCTCTATTTATTCTTAATAACTTCCGATCTGCTTCAGTGACATCGATCAAGTTTGGTAGGCTGGTAGAACGATTCATTTGAAACATTTTGACACCCGAAAAAGTTCCAGGTCAGGTTAGGACCGAGTTATGGAGTCACAACCAAAAGTCTGCGATACAGTTTTTGGGCTGACGGATACCCTCGTGCTACTTTATTCATTATTATCATCACTTGGCGTTAGCAATGGATCATGACGGTCATCAGTGGTGGATCCAGAGGAGAGGGGGAATGCCCCTCCCCCCTTGAGCCTCGAAGGGGCCCAATAGCCCGAGGGGGACCCCATAGCCGATCGAAGTGACTCGAAACGAATTTCACCCCGTTTTCAAACAAATCGCAAGTAAATTTGCCCACTCTGACCCCCAGAGGGCCGATTCTGGCCTCCAGAGAGCCCACTCTGGTAGGGGCCACTTCGGCCTCCAGAGGGCCCACTCTGACCGCCAGAGGGCCCATTCTGACTTGAAGAGGGTCCATTCTGGTTTGTAGAGGCCCATTTTAGCATGGGAAAGGCATATTTTGAACTAAAAGAGTCCATTCTGGCCTACATTTGTCTTCAAGGTCAAAAGGGCCCACCAAGGCTTGAGGGGACCCACTAAGTCCTGAGGGGACCCACCAAGGCCTGGAGGCCCACTTTGCTATAGAATGGTGTGAGAAATGGTTGATGACATTGAATGTTTCTAAGTGTGCAATCAAGCGAATGTCACAAAATAAGGCAGCAATACTACCACAGTATGTTATAAATGGAGGTCTAATTCAACTCGTAAATCAATACAAGTACCTTGGTGTATTAATATCAGACAATATGAAGTGGAATGCGCATATATCAAATCAGGCAATCAGGTCCTACGGTTTGCAAAGAGAGTCTTTAGTAAATGTCCCCAAAAGGTCAAGGAAACTGTTTATATATCCCTAGTTCGACCAATCCTGGAATATGCATGTTGTGTTTGGGATCCCAATGCCACGCATTTGAAACATGCTATTGAAATGGTCCAAAGAAGAGCAGCCAGGTTTGTCTTAGGTAGATATGATAGGCACGATAGTTTTACAGATATGATATCTGAGCTAGACTGGAAGCATTTGGACGATAGGCAGAGGCACGCCAGACTTTGCCAACTATTCAAGTTTCAAACCGAGTCCAGTAAAGTAAATGTTGACAACATTATTGCCAGACCAAATTATTTAGGACGTAGAGATCACCAAAGGAAGATCAGACTAGTACAGTCCCGACTTCTTTCATACCATACTTCATTTTTCCCCAAAATAACACGAGAATGGAATAGATTATCCCAAAGCATTGTAGATTGTAATACTATGGAACAGTTAAAAAATATGTTGGACTCGCTATGCATCTTTAATCGTGAAAGACGGTACATGTGCAGTTCACACCTAATGGACCTACTTCGTTGTTGTGTTGACATACGTACATTGTGTTATTTGTCTATATGCTACCGCCACCACCAGGACCTTCATTGGTATTTGCGATGTAATACATGAATCTGAATCTGAATCTGCTACATAGTCCCCTCCTCGACCGAATCCTGGATCCACCACTGACGATCATAATATAACTGCTTTGAGTCAGATACAGCATGGATCAGCAAGTCAGAATGGACCCTCAGGAGGTCAGAACTGGCCCACTGGAGGCCAGAGTGGGCCCTCTGGAAGGCAAATAGTGGTCCTCTGAAAAGCACAGATGGGCCATCTGGAAGCCAGATGGGCCCTCTGAAAGGCAGAGGGGCCCTCTGGAAACCAGATGGGCCTCTGGAGGCCAGAGCGGGTCCTCTGGGGGTCAGAGTAGGCCCTCTGGAGGAGGCCAGAGTGGGCCTCATGGAGGCCATATGGGTTATCTGGAACCTAGGGAGCCCTTGGCTGTTCTGGAAGTGCCGAGACTCTGGTCTGAGGGCCCTAGACTAGGTAAGATGCCCCCTGAACCCAGCCTGAGGGGTCCCAGGCCGGGATCTGAGAGGGCCCTCAGACCAGAGTCTGGGCACTTCCAGACCAGCCAAGGGCTCCCTAGGTTCCAGAGAACCCATCTGGCCTCCATGAGGCCCACTCTGGCCTCCTCCAGAGGGCCTACTCTGGCCTCCAGAGGGCCTACTCGGACCTCCAGAGGACCCACTCTGGCCTCCAGAGGCCCCCTCTGCCTTTCAAAGAGCCCATCTGGGTTCCAGATGACCTCCCGGTGCCTTTCAGGACCACTATTTGCCTTCCAGAGGGACCACTCTGGCCTCCAGTGGGCCAGTTCTGACCTCCTGAGGGCCCATTCTGACTTCCTGAGCCATGTTGTATCTGGCTCAAAGCAGTTATATTATGACCGTCAGTGGCGGATCCAGGATTCGGTTAAGGAGGGGACCACGTTGCAAAGTGGGCCCCCAGACCTTGGCGGCCCCCCTCAAGCCTTGGTGGCCCCCTCAAGCCTTGGTGGGCCCTTTTGACCTCGACAAATGTAGGCCAGAATGGACCCTTTTAGTTCAAAATATGCCTTTTACATGCTAAAATGGGCCTCTACAAACCAGAATGGGCCCTCTTCAAGTCAGAATGGGCCCTCTGGCGGTCAGAGTGGGCTCTCTGGAGGCCGAAGTGGACCCTACGGAGACCAGGGTGGCCTCTGGAGGCCAGAATGGGCCCTCTGGAGGTCAGAGTGGGCAAATTTACTTGCGATTTGTTTGAAAACGGGGAGGCCAGATCAATGATATTTGATCGGCATTGCTAATCGGGATTTGGCCTGTGACCAAAGGCAGGACTCATCTGCGCATAAGAAGAGGACCGACGCTGCCCCTGCACAAATGCTGAGATCATTTACGGAGAGCATTTTCAATAGACCAGTGGCCAAATGACTCAACGTTTTTCGAGATTGGTCTAGAAATTGTTATAAAATTGTGCAGGCTTCGGCAGGGCATGTTGCTATCTTTGTGAGTGGCCTGTCTTCGGCAGGGCATGTTGCTATCTTTGTGAGCGGCCTGTCGTCGGCCCCGCTGTGTACAGCTGTGCTGTGTCGTTGGCCCTGTTTTGCTGCCGTAAGCCACAACCGATACAATTAGACACGCGCGGAGCAGAAATTGCTGGGAACTGCAGTCTGCACCTCGCTGAATTATTCGCCATTCATAGGCCTAATACAACTGGATATCCCTCATAATGTCGCAGACTTGGCAACAGACCACTGAGACCTCAGCGACCTTGGAAACAGACCACCGATGCATCAGCGACCTTGGAAACAGACCACCGAGACCTCAGCGACCTTGGAAACAGACCACCGATGCATCAGCGACCTTGGAAACAGACCACCGAGACCTCAGCGACCTTGGAAACAGACCACCGATGCATCAGCGACCTTGGAAACAGACCACCGAGACCTCAGCGACCTTGGAAACAGACCACCGAGACCTCAGCGACCTTGGAAACAGACCACCGATGCATCAGCGACCTTGGAAACAGACCACCGAGACCTCAGCGACCTTGGCAGCAGACCACCGAGACATCAGCGACCTTGGCAACAGACCACCTGCTCCCGGAGTCGAGTCGTGACAACTGGAAGACCTGCTCCCGGAGTCGAGTCGTGACAACTGGAAGACCTGCTCCCGGAGTCGAGTCGTGACAACTGGAAGACCTGCTCCCGGAGTCGAGTCGTGGCAACTGGAAGACCTGCTCGTGCCTAGCCCATCTTCTCAGCTGCACCATGCTGCGCAATGGATGGAAACCGCCCATCAATCATGTTAATCCCAAAAGCCAACGAATCTATCTCGTTTTCAGAACCTACCAGCATTAGAAAATGACGTAAAATGACTCGGAAAACTCGGAAAACTTACTTTAAAAACTTTTTAAAAACTTTTAGACATTTTAAGCTCGAAAAACCCAACCACCGAAAAATAAAGCAAATAACCGAAAAAGTAAACCTAACCAATCTACGTAATAATCTTCACCGAAACTCGTAAGAAGCAGTATATTTTTACATACATTCACCAATAAGTAAGTCACTGATCGATACCACGCCAGAGATGAAGCAAGATCAAACCTCGCACTGGGACGAGCCCATATTTAAGGCTGTTACGGGGCGAGACCTTTATGGTGGTTCATACCTTTATGTTCCGCTCAATATAGAAGCTTCGCTCTTTTGTTGCTGTTCACCAGTAAGTCGTTGGCTGACCTCGGTGGCTGACCTCGGTGGCTGACCTCGCCGGCCCGGTCGTTTTGGATAATATTCGAAATATTTGCACATACAGGATGTCGTTTTATGTATATGATTGAGGGTGCTCACATGTTCAAGATATATTATGTATACTGATGTTAGCATACAAACTCCTTGCATACCTATTTGTCAATATACAAACTATTTGCATACCTATTTGTCACATGAACTTGCCACCCAATTCCGTAAAAAAAATCAGGTTTCCGTGTTGCATTTCATTCTAACCAACGTCGTGCCGGGGGAGGCATTTGGACGTAAATACATACAATTAATTATCTCGGATTTTGTATTATATCGGAGATCCAAGGTCAGGTCGATCTTGTGACCTCCCTATCGTATATCAATGGGAAAATATGCAAATACTTCCTATTCAGAGAATACCTACGCATTAGGTCCACTGACATCAGCGGTGTCGATTTTTCAAAACGGTTGGGGGGCCGAACACTGGCGGATCCAGGCTCTCTCCGTGTGGGGTGTGGGGTCATCTTTTTGTGGCTAAAAGGTAACCCCCATTTTTTCCTCTGCGGATTTGGGTCGTTCACCTTATGTTGGTATTCGAGCTTAAGAAATTAACTTTTCAAATTCACAACAACAAAAATGTGGATTTTTTCCCGACAAAAATCAGTTGGTTTTTATTTTTTTGGCCCAAAAACACAAACTTTCGCGAATCCGAGATAGCCATTTTGAAGAGGATGTCATTTCCTTTCTTTTAACGTTTTTTTGGGTGCAATTTGCTTCAAAACTCTATTTTCTACGATTGTTCAAACATTTAACATGTTTCCACCAAGAATGGCATGACATGACGTCAACGTCACTATCTCCCAAAATACTCAATTCAATTTCATTGGAATTTAGTCGAAGACTTATAATTGATGCCGCACAAGATACTGAAAGTTTGACGTTGATATCTATCATAGTTTTCAAGTTATTGAGAAAATACGGGGGGCATACTTATATTGAATGCCCCTCCAAGATTCCTGTGGGGGGGGGGGGGGCATTTGCCCCTGATGCCCCCTCCCCCCCTGGATCCGCTAGTGCCAGCAATTACCGCCAAGGAGAGCCTCTGCCAGACACTTAATGGAATTTATTTGCCCATTTTCCAAATTTGTATAAGCAATTGCGAAAGTTGTGTCAAGCTGCGAAGCGGCGCAAAATTTGCCGGTTTTTGACTGTGGATAGCTGGATTTTGACTGCTGCAAACACAATTTTTACAGTTTTACGATAAATTGGGAACGCGCGTGGGGGGGGGGGATTACTTGTATTGAATGCCCCTCCCCTCAGATTCCTGTGGGGTGGGTGCGGGGATTTGCCCCTGATGCCCCCCTCCCCCTGGATCCGCCAGTGGCCGAACAGGGACGGACCCAAGGGGAGCCTATCAGCGCCATGGCTTTACCGAAACCACCAAAATCGGCTGAAAATTCACACATTTTAAAGAAAGTCTAAGCAACTTGTACAAATGACAGTATTTGTAATCAATTCATAATGAGAAGAAGAAAAAAACAGACGAAATCTCATGAGTTTTGGAATTCTGTCGGACGGCCCCTCAAACCAACGTTTTGGGCCGGTCTGCATCCGCCAGAAGGCCCGACTCCTTACTTGGAACCCTTACTTAGTAAAACAGCAATGTTAACCTACCATTGACTGGGGGGGGGGGGGGGGAAATATCTCCCCCCTCCCCGACGAATTTTCGCAATACCTCAAAAACCAATAGCGATATCAACGTGACACTTTGTGTACCTTCTACACCAATTTTACGTCTTCTGTGCATAAACGAAGACATTTTGTCGAGAAAAAATCGAGATATAACGAATTTAGTGACAATACACACGAGTTTGGCGAATTAAAAAAGCTAAACTTTAAGAGATCATACAATGTCTATGTTTGGAGAAAAATGCAATACAAAAACGTCAGAAAATAGTAAATGGCAAGGGCTACGAAATAGATTCTCAAAATAGTGTTTGACCCATACAAAAAAAATCATTTAAAAGAAACCAATTATAAAAACATTTCTTCGGAAAAATGCCCTAAAAATCAAACATGGCAAATATGTAAAAAAAAATCACCGCATTTCGCATCTTTATGCATAAAGAGGGGATTTAAAACAAACTTTTCTTAGCAAAGCTGCGTAGACTTTATTTTGAAATAGGAAACGTGTCAATTTGTTGCCCATTTCAGGCGGTTTGGGAGGCTTGGCCGCTTTGCCCCTCTTGGATCCGCCAGCGGCCAAAAACATTGGGGAACCGAGCGGGTACCATTGAGGGGGGGGGGGGGCCCGAATGTACCATTGGGGCCGAACTCAACATGGGGGGGGGGGGGGCGAGGGCCACCCCAAAAGTATATAAATCGACACACCTATGACTGATATACATAATACCTAGACAGCCATCTTGCGCCGTCCGGCCGTTCCCACACTGTGTGGTGGCGCCACCACTAACTCACCAGCCCTGGGGGGCAAAACATCGCGGCGCGCCATAGGGACCAATGTATAAAGGGCAAATTTGAACGGCGCCCTGACTGGGCTACGCTTGGAAAAAGTGGTGCAAAGTAGCATCATATTATTCGTTGAAGATTGAGCCCAAACGAATTATAAGGTTCCAGCTAGTCATGGAATTTCTGGAGAGCAGCTGAAATGATCGGTTACCATGACCTTATTTGGGGTGTAACAACACGTTATACCGTTCACTTTCAGTTGCGAATGCGATCTAAGCTTAGTATATGAAGTATATGAAGCTTAGATCGCATTTGCAACTGAAAGTGAACGGTATAACGTGGTTGTCGCACTCCAAATAAGGCCATGGTAACCGATCATGTCAGCTGCTCTCCCGAAATTCCATGACCAGGTGGAACCTTATAATTCGTTTGGGCTCAATCTAAAATCTCCAACAAATAATATGATGCTACTTTGCCCACTTTTTCCAAGCGTAGCCCAGTCAGGAAGCCGTTCAGATTTGCCATTTATACATTGGTCCCTATGGCGCCCGCGATGTTTTGCCCCTCAGGCCCTGTTTCACCAAGTGAATATATTCATGCCGTACTTCCGAAAAGTACGGCATCCAAAGTATGACAGTAATACTATTCTGTTTCACCACGGTAATATATTACTTGCCGTAGGAAATATATTCGAAGAGAAATATTCGCGCATGCACTCAGAGCCGCGCGCTGATTGGCTAGCGGGCGGCACTATATTTTCCGTCTGCAGACGTAAATAACGGAAAATATATGCTTATCTATATTTTTGATATATATTAATATTTTGATATTGATTTATATTTTCATTTATATATAATTACAAGGTTTTCAAAGGATTTGTACTTATATTTATATTTTCTTGGAATGATTCACGCGGCGCCGGCATTCCAAGGCCGACAATGTAAACAAACAATCTCGTCGCCGGCTTTACCGTGCCTGGTGTAATTTCATGGCTGTTAGCTACTTACTACCTATGAAACTTAAGCGGTTTCCTGTTGTTTTTTTATGATTGACGTTAAAATTTAATTGTTTTATTCGCTAAGGTAATTGTTAAAGGGAAATAATGACCTTTTTCCACAAAAATGGAGTTAGCACTTGAAATCGCCAGACGAGACCAAATTATATTGTAAATTCATCACATTTTGCATGAAAACTTTCCTACCGAAAGATATTTCAAGTTAAAGTTGATAAGCGTTCCACACTTTTAACGACCGGTACTTGCAAGTACTTTTGGTCCTCATCAAACTGCGGGCTTTTCCCGTATTGTTTTTTTACGCAATGGAGTGGAAAATATATTGCGCGTTCTACTCGTTGTGATTATATGCCCGGCGATCTTCTAAAACTAACAGCGATTGGAAAAAGTGGCAATAAAATCGGAAGCTCATCGATGCACATCAACGGCGGCATTGTTAGTGGTTGCGACCCTCAATTTTTGAAAATCGATTCATTTGTTTTCAACATTAGGAGTATTGTATAATTTGTCTGTGGCTGTATATAACACTATGCTTTATATTATCATGAAAAATAATAATTTTTCCCCAAAAAACTAACAAACAATAACACAAAACTGGCAATTAAACCGGAAGCTCATCGATGCACATCGACGGCGACCTATTTAGCGTCGGCGATTTGTTTACAAAGTCATTGTCATGCTTCTCGGCGCACTTAACCATTGTGGCGAGTTGTAGCGAGTAGCGCTTTCGTTCTCCATGGCAACCAGGCGTGAGCCAATGAAAAGCCAGAACGTATCCCTTTCTGGTTTTTGATTGGCTAACGCCTGGTTGCCATGGAGAACGAAAGCGCTACTAGCGCTACTAGCGTGTGTCCGAGCAGCGCTCAGTTTGATCGGAAACGTCACAGAGCCTCCAAAAATGCCGCGCACTCGATGTAAACAATGGTAGGGAAGGACGAATTTGTCAACGACCTTCATGAAGTACACAAAGTACGCAGTTATGGTTTTAAAATTATTTTATTTAAATTTAAGAGTTAAATAAAATTATTCCCAAATTCAAAGTTGTAAGTTTGGAAAAAATACAAAACAAGTACCTTGTTTTGTATTTTTTCCAAACTTACAACATTGAATTTGGGAATAATTTTATTTAATTCTTAAATTTAAATAAAATAATTTTAAAACCATAACGGTAGCCTAAGAAATTGTTGCTAACAAAATCAAAAGGTCATTATTTCCCTTTAAGCGAATGCCTTCAGCGCCAGAGCAAGAGTCAATCGCCGGTGACTGCAAGTGGAGAAGTTCACGTTCGCCATTGTGCGACACGAACGCGGACCGACTTGCCATCAGTCCGAAGAACGGCCTTGGTCCGAAGTATGAAAACAAAAAGCTATGAAGATAAACTGCGGAAAACATTTGCTGAAGAAACAGCGTGGTGGCGTCGGGTTACAAGCTGCGTAGTGTGGAGATATGCGTGCGTTTTATCTTTACTATGACTGCGACAGCAGTTTAACAGAGGATAGCAGATCGAAACAAAAATCATATTTGAGCGAGATGCTGAGCGTTTTTGTAACTTGAAAATAAATATTCTTTGAAGATATCTTCCGTGTGTATCATGCGCTGACAAATATGTGTTGGTGACCGCAGCCTGTCGCGATTAGCACATCAATTAAGATACAATTTTCTTGTGAGTTTTGTGGCAGACGCACACTATTCTCCGCAATATTTCGTTTCAACATTATATTGGAATAATTGAGAGCTAGGTAGTTACATTGTTTTCATTTGATGATTCTGCTGCCATGGAAATGTAGGCTCATCAGGTTGATTTGGATTATTTATTAAATAAGCAGCCCGACCACGGGTGCTGTGATAGCGTAAGTGATGAGCGCTGGGACTTAGATCCGGTGGTCGAGGGTTCGAGTCTCGTCCGCTCCGCTTTTTTAGATATGCGGTTAAATACATACACCGTGAAAGACAAGCTTTTATTACGACCAACATACGAAATACCATCCTTTCTATATCTACCGTCCTTTCTATGCAATTTCTTAGTAAGTCTATCTCACCTAAATAGTTATCCGCAGACAAATCTGCATCACCGTTTGAATGTGGTTGAAAACGCGTTTTCTACTAATAGGCCCAACATGGCCTCACCAGCTTCAACTTCACCTTCCATTCTCCAGAACAACGATGCTCAAAACAGATGCCAGCAAAAACACCAACAGGAACAGTTGAAAATGCAAAAAACGAACGACACAACAATGAATAATAAAACAATACATATGCCACTAAAATTCGCTGACCAATCTATCCGTTGATAATTCAATAGCAATATAACCCGCACTGAGCTTGGCGCTGAGGATGCAAAGTATGCCACTAAAACTGGCATACTTTGAATGTAAGCAAACACGGCAATCAGCTGGCTAAAGAAGTAGATCGGCCGGTCGAAATGGAATATATTCCAAAAATGCCGTAATTTGGCTGTCATACTTTGGATGGCATAAGTATTCCAGTACGGCATTTGGTGAAACAGAATATGGCATAGTATGACAAAAGTGAATATGTACGGCACCGAAAAGGAATATATTCACTTGGTGAAACAGGGCGGACGGCTGACGCCACCACAGTGTGGGAACGGGCCGTCCGGCGTATGCGGCGCGCGAGTTGGCTGTCTATATATTATATTGATGTCAGTGATTAGGTCAGACCGATTCTTTCAAGATCATGCTATTATAGGGCATCATTGATGACTCGGGTACAATTTTTTACTCAGTGAGCCCTACAAGGTCAGCTGAGAAGGTCGTCTGAGGTCACCAGAATGCTGTTTCCAATAACTATTGCTAGAATACAGATAAGGACGTGAATTCGACAACATTACGTTTGTATCATCGAAACGCTTCCGCCAATGTGCAGCATTGAACATGGCCAGCACGGGTCACTGTAGGCAATTCAAGGACTTTTACCTTAACTCGATCATCATGGACGTGGTTCGCAGCGCCATGACAACACAAACACGATGCCGTTGAAATCATTAGCCTATCTTTGATAGATGCAAAGTTAGTATCGAAAAACATTTTGCCAAAAAACAGCCTCTTAAACATTTGCAAACTTCTGGAGCCTAAACTGTTAACCTAACCTAAAATTCGATGACCCATCGGCGATTGCATTTTTCAAGAGCTTTCGATTGCTCTTTTCGTTTGTCCCTGGCTGCCATAGATCACCGATAAATTTAGGGGTTTCTAGGGTATTTTTTTTATAGAACATTTGACCTTTGAGGACCTCTGGTGACCTCAACATTGACCTAATGCAAAACTATTCAGGATAGTTTCGACATGATTTTTGACTAGCTATCCTTGAGTACTTGTGGGTTTTCGCCTTGTTCTCATAGGTGCGTTCAGACCTCACCCCCTCCGGCATAGCGAATGTGGCGCCGAGCACTTGCACAGCACGGGTTACAATAGCAACTTCAAATAACAACCGCTTCAAATGTAATGATAAATGAACTTAAAATTCAATAACCGCTTCAAAATACGAATAGCCTATGAAAATGCAGACTGACTTATGAACGTCAAATGCCTATGAGAAAGACATAAAAAGCAAGTTCGGTGAGGGAAGTATAGAAGTGGAAGAAGTATAGAAGAAGTATAGAAATATCTCTACTGAACAATGAACAGCATAATTTCCGCTAAATCTATCACGAATGCAGTTTCTACTTGGTCAGCACAACAGTATTTTCGTATTTTTCATTATTGCTTCTGAACTTCAAATTACTGGGAAAAATAAATCCGAAGATATTTAGGAACCAATTAGAGCCTAAAGGTTAATGCAAACAAATAATTGATGCGCCTTAAAAAACGTCTGGACATCAGAGGTAGCCCTTGAATCTGTATTTGTTTCACGGAGTAAAACAACTAACGGCTTCGCATCAGGTGTCAAACAGGCAATTAGCTGCTATACAAAATAAACAATACACTTGTACCACGGGCGGAGTTCCTTATTCGAATGATAGGGTCGCAGCTCCCCCCAATATTGCATTTTGTCAACCAACTCTTCACTTCAGATTTTCAGATTTTGCCTTACATTTTTTTTTGTTAAACGCTCCACTCATTTGTACTCTAATTGAACAACACTGGTATGAAAAGCCGAAACGTGCAAAGTTTGTTCTTTTAATGTATTTTTTCCCAGGTAGAAGATAAATGAAATCGTTTCTTTTTCGGATTTTTGCTCTGGGATATGATGTAGCAATCCATATATTAGCATAGACTGCTTGCCATATTAGCATATAGCAAGCAGTCCATATATTTCAACTGCTATGACAACTGATGCCGGTGGGCGTCCGGAGCTACGTGTCGCTGGCGTTACGCTGGCTGGTGTTCGACACGTTCGCGTTCTACTACCGCGGCGCGCTAGTGCTGGTCGGCCAGCGCTGGACCCGGCCGACATCACCCAGTTGGGCCAGCAGATCTACGGCGGCGTCTACTCTGATATCAAACAGCAGTCCTGGACAGCAGTCCTGATATCAAACAGCAGTCCTGGACTCTGATATCAAACAGCAGTCCTGGACTCTGATATCAAACAGCAGTCCTGGACAGCAGTCCTGATATCAAACAGCAGTCCTGGACTCTGATATCAAACAGCAGTCCTGGACTCTGATATCAAACAGCAGTCCTGGACAGCAGACCTGATATCAAACAGCAGTCCTGGACTCTGATATCAAACAGCAGTCCTGGACAGCAGTCCTGGACTCTGATATCAAACAGCAGTCCTGGACAGCAGTCCTGATATCAAACAGCAGTCCTGGACTCTGATATCAAACAGCAGTCCTGGACTCTGATATCAAACAGCAGTCCTGGACTCTGATATCAAACAGCAGTCCTGGACTCTGATATCAAACAGCAGTCCTGGACAGCAGTCCTGATATCAAACAGCAGTCCTGGACAGCAGTCCTGATATCAAACAGCAGTCCTGGACAGCCGTCCTGATATCAAACAGCAGTCCTGACTCCTGATATCAAACAGCAGTCCTGGACAGCAGTCCTGATATCAAACAGCAGTCCTGGACAGCAGTCCTGGTATCAAACAGCAGTCCTGGACAGCAGTCCTGGACTCTGATATCAAACAGCAGTCCTGGACAGCAGTCCTGATATCAAACAGCAGTCCTGGACAGCAGTCCTGATATCAAACAGCAGTCCTGATATCAAACAGCAGTCCTGGACAGCAGTCCTGATATCAAACAGCAGTCCTGGACAGCAGTCCTGATATCAAACAGCAGTCCTGGACAGCAGTCCTGGACTCTGATATCAAACAGCAGTCCTGGACAGCAGTCCTGATATCAAACAGCAGTCCTGGACTCTGATATCAAACAGAGCGGTGCCAATCACTCGAGATCGACTGGATCACCTCCTCTCACAGTGGCGACGTTACCGCCTCACAGTGATAACGTCACTACCGCCTTTCACAGGTCACCACCCCCAGTGACGTCACTACCGGAATTATGAGCGCCGCATGTTATGCCCGAATTTGTTCAAGCCAGGGAATGTGATAATACATAACTTAGTGTGCAAGGTCGAAGCGAGGTCTCGTCTCGCTTCGACGGCAAACAACGTTTTACCTTACATAACACTTCGACACTTGGACGTAGTGCAGAGTTCCGAAAACTAGGCAATGGGACACTAACCTCGAAAGCTTCTTTGTTGGGGCGGTAGATGGCAGCAGCGTGACAACAGATAAGCTTTAGTGGCGCAGGTCCAAGGTCAAATGCCGCAATTGGGTGATTTGTCTGGCTGTTTGGGATTGAGGCACTGGCGGATCCATCCGTCGGTTTGGGGAGGAACTTTTGGTGGCAAACGGTACCCCCATTTGTTTCCTCCGCGGATTTGGGCCGGTCACCTTATTTTGGTATTTGAGCATAAGAAATTCACTTTTCAAATTCAAAAAAAAAAGTTTTATTTTTATTTTTGGATTCCAAAAACAGAATGTTGGAAATTCGAGATAGCCATTTTGAAGAAATGTCATTTCCCTTCTTTTAACGTTTTTTATTTGCAATTTGCTTAAAAACTATTTTCTACGATTTGCCAAACATTTATCGTTTTTCCACCAAAAATGACATGACATGACGTCGCTAAAACGTCATTATCTTACGGGGCCCTTTGAACTTTCCAGGAGCCCTCTGGCCGCCCCGCCCGCCCCCCCCCCCCCCCACCCCCCTCCTTGGCTATGTGCCTGCCCCCCACCGTTAAAATTTGGTGTGTGGTTAAGGATCTCTCAGCCGCCACTTTCCCACAAGTCAGGGGTAGGGTGCTTCTGCAAGTGCGCACGTGTTTGCCACGTATTTGTATCTCAGAAACTACTTCCCTGATAGTTGAAATTAACCATACATTTCCTTTGCGTTTTCTCGTTCATCGCCAACTACGGCGCCTTACTGGTTCGGTAAAAAGTTATGGAAGAAAAAAATGACGAATGACCTCAGGGTGAATAGACTTTACCTCGTGGAGGTCACAAAATAAAAATACCACATGGATCTTTGCATTGGCGGATCCAGAACCGGTGGTTTGGGGGGGGGGCAAAATTCCAAAGTCTCACACAAGCTTAGGTTTTCTTCTATATCAGGAAATGTGTCAATCTTGCGCCGATTTCAGGCGGTTTGGGGAGGGGGCAATTGCATATTTTTCCCAACCGTAGATCCGCCACTGGATCTTTGTATTTTGCAAAAGATGCGGGACTCAGGTGAAAATTGGGCAAATTTAGCCATTTCCTGTGGATTTATATGCATTTTCATGTTTCCCCAATGACTTAATTGGGAGGTCACAAAATAGACTTTACCTTAGGTCACCGATATACACTGGCGGATCCAGCCTCTCTCCGCGTGTGGTGGAGGGAGGGGGGCATCTTTTTGTGGCAAAAAGGTACCGCCCATTTATTTTTCTTCGCGGATTTGGGACGGCCATCTTATTTTGGTATTCGAGCTTAAGAAATTCACTTCAAATTAACAAAAAAGTGATTTTCCCCGAAAAAGTCATTTTTATTTTTGGGGGTTATATGTTTTTCATTTCGAAAATCCGAGATATCCATTTTGATTAAAAAAAAAATCTCTTTCTTTTGACGTTTTTGTTTTGCAATTTTCTTCAAAACTATTGTCTACGATTGTTCAACATTTATCGCTTGCCACCAAAAATGGTATGCATGTCATTAAAACGTCATTATCTCCGAAAATACTGCATCAATTCCATTAGAATTTGGTGAGAAAACGTAGAATTGATGCAGCATAAGGTACTGAAAGTTTGACGTTTATATATATCATAGTTGTCAAGTTATTGAGAAAATCCGGGAGGGAGTGCAGATTCTGCCCTGCCCTGCCCCCCCCCCCCCCCCCCCCCCCCCCCCAGTGGGGCGCGGGTAAAGTGTCACCGGGGCTGCCTGAATTGCATCAGGTGCGCTGTTTTGTCTATCATTGAAAGAAAGGGATACATACAAACTTCCAATTCAATCACCCGAGAGAAGAAAAAACTTCCGTTTTCATGAAGTTTTATCCTAAGAAATTTTTTCACGTTAAGTGTAGGGAACGCGCGGGGGTATACTTTTATTGAATGCCACTCCCAGATTCCTGTGGGAGGGGGGGCATTTGCCCTTGATGCCCCCCTGGATCCATCAGTGCCAGCAATTACCGCGAAGGAGAGCATCTGCCAGACACTTAATGGAATTAATTTTCCCATTTGGCATTTTTTTATAAGGAATTGCGAAAATTGTGTCATGCCGCGAAGCGGCGCGAAATTTTCCGGTTTTTGACTGTGGATAGGTGGATTTTGACTGCTGCACAGCCAATTTTTACGATTTTACGATAAATTGGGAACGCGCGGGGTGGGCGGGGGGATACTTGTATGGAATGTCCCCTCCCCCAGATTCCTGTGAGGGCATTTGCCCCTGATGCCCCCTCTGGATCCGCCAGTGCCGATATAAAAGTCATCCGAAATAGCAGAATTGTAGGTGTTTATGATCTGATTAAAACCTGTAATTATCTAACTGATCGGTTAAACAATGTGGCTGCGGCACGACCTTACATTTTTGGAGGTGGGATCACTAGACTTGACTTAGTGACGTCGCCTGAGGAGACCCGAGGTAAACACATTAACAGGATTTGGGCAATTGATAGGCAAGCAGTTGTACCAAAAATGGCGGCGCGAAATGTCATCGTTTTCCGCTATTTCCAAAAAACTGGCGGATCCAGGGGGGCGGACATCATGGGCAAATGCCCCCCCCCCCCCACACACACACACAGGAATCGGGGGGGGGGGCATGCAATACAAATATGCCCCCCATGCGTGTTCCCTGTACTGAACATGAAAAACAATGATCTTAGGAAAACACTTCATGAAAACGGAAGTTTTTTCTCTTCTCAAGTGATTTAATTTGATATTTTTATGTATCCCTTGCTTTCAATAATAGACAAAACAGCGCACCTGATGCAATTCAAGCAGCCCCGGTAACACGCGCCCTGCTGGAGGGGGGCGGGGGGCAGAATCTGCCCCCTCACGGATTTTCTCAATAACTTTAAAACTGTGATAGATATCAACGTGCAACTTGCAATACCTTATACTGCCTCAATTCTACGTCTTCTCACCAAATTTCAATGCAATTAATGTAGTATTTTGGGAGATAATAACGTTTTAATGACATCATGTCGTGCCATTTTTGGTGGAAAAACAATACATGTTTGACAAATCGTAAAAAATAGTTTCAAAGAAAATTGCAAATAAGAAACGTCAAAAGAAAGGAAATGACTTTCTCTTCCAACTGGCGATCTCGGATTTGTGTCTCTTTTGTTTTTGACCCCCAAAAAATATCATTGTTTTTCGTAAAAATTTCCACAAAATCAATTTATGTAAATTCGTAAAGTGAATTTCTTAAGCTCGAATTCCAAAATAAGGTGACCGGCCCAAATCCGCGAAGGGGAAAAAATGGGGGTACCTTTTTGCCACAAAAAGATGCCCCAAAATGAGGGTACCTTTTTGCTGTCATAAGGAAAATCCAAAGGCATCCCATTTTGAGTATCTAGGTCAACTGGTGAACTTTGGGGGCAGGTCAATGTCCCTTTGGGTTTCGGACATGACCTTGAAGAAAAGGTCATAGGTCACGATTTAATAGTCGTATTCACTTCACATTTTGATAGGATACGTATAATTGTTGTAAACTCAGCTACTGCAAATTTCAGCAAGATGCGCCGCATGTGTAAAAAGTTGTTCCAAGACAAACCTCAGGGGGAGGGGGGGGGGGCTGTCAGCCCCCCCCCCCCCGTAGGGCGCGAGTTAAATTGATTAATACAATATACACATACACAAACGTGAATGCCCGGTATTTTAAACTTAAGCAGATAATCGTCTTTCTAAAAATGTCTTTATTCAAATAATTCGGAAAATATTCACTTTAAGCGTTCAACTGGATTTGATAAAAATATGTATGCACATCAAGGACCTAAATGTCCGCACATACATTGTGCTTGATTCCTAACGGATAACACGAGCAGCCAGTCTGACGGACCTACGATAACACGAGCAGCCAGTCTGACGGACCTACGATAACACGAGCAGCCAGTCTGACGGACCTACGATAACACGAGCAGCCAGTCTGACGGACCTACGATAACACGAGCAGCCAGTCTGACGGACCTACGATAACACGAGCAGCCAGTCTGACGGACCTACGATAACACGAGCAGCCAGTCTGACGGACCTACAATAACACGAGCAGCCAGCTTGATGGACCTACGATAACACGAGCAGCCAGTCTGACGGACCTACGATAACACGAGCAGCCAGTCTGACGGACCTACGATAACACGAGCAGCCAGTCTGACGGACCTACGATAACACAAGCAGCCAGTCTGACGGACCTACGATAACACGAGCAGCCAGCTTGATGGACCTACGATAACACGAGCAGCCAGCTTGATGGACCTACGATAACACGAGCAGCCAGTCTGGCGGACCTACGATAACACGAGCAGCCAGTCTGACGTACCTACGATAACACGAGCAGCCAGTCTGACGGACCTACGATAACACGAGCAGCCAGCTTGATGGACCTACGATAACACGAGCAGCCAGTCTGACGGACCTACGATAACACGAGCAGCCAGTCTGACGGACCTACGATAACACGAGCAGCCAGTCTGACGGACCTACGATAACACGAGCAGCCAGTCTGACGGACCTACGATACCACGAGCAGCCAGTCTGACGGACCTACGATAACACGAGCAGCCAGTCTGACGGACCTACGATAACACGAGCAGCCAGCTTGATGGACCTACGATAACACGAGCAGCCAGCCTGACGGACGATGACATGCACTGATCTGCCCGACAGATGTGTATGTCGCCTGCAGAGAACAGAGCTAAGGCGTCAAAATTCGGGCCTGGGGGCCTCGTGCTAGGCCTGGTGTGGCAGACATGGCAGACCCACCCGTGCTGAATTGTGCTAAGGTCATTCATATAGCAATCTCCCAACTGAGCTACAGTCCGCCCCTGTAGCTCAGTTGGGAGAGCGCTGGGCTTCTGACCTCACCCGGTAGTGGCAGCCCGGGTTCGAGTCGCTTCGGCGCTCGCTATTTGCCCCTGACTGGGATGGCCTGTGGCCGGTGGCAGCGGTCGCACTCAAGGTCAGGTGACGTCAGAGGGCGGGGCGGACCGTGTCCAGGTATGTCGGGCACGTAAAACGTTCGCTTCTAAATTCTGCCGGACGCTAGGAATTGCTTGATCGGGTGGTGGGGTCAGGGCCTGCGCAACAAGCTATACTTAGCGCGGGGCCTGACCTCGTAAATCCATCCATTCGAAACCATTCGGACTAAATTTATAAATAAATAAAAATAGCAGATAGTTCGCTTACTTAGCAAACGTCAGGCCACGCCGTAGTTCAGCGTTGCAAAAACTTGCGTCAGCGACCACACAGCGCGTACCTGTCACGTTTTTCCCATCAGATATTTTGTGCAGCTCCGGCCCGACCCGCGGCAGTGCGGCCGGCCAGTCCTCCCCGGACCCGCGGCAGTGCGGCCGGCCAGTCGTCCCCGGACCCGCGGCAGTGCGGCCGGCCAGTCCTCCCCGGACCCGCGGCAGTGCGGCCGGCCAGTCGTCCCCGGAACCGCGGCAGTGCGGCCGGCCAGTCGTCCCCGGACCCGCGGCAGTGAGGCCGGCCAGTCGTCCCCGGACCCGCGGCAGTGAGGCCGGCCAGATCGGCCGAAAAGTGAGCTTTGTGAGCCATGTTGGCTCACCCTCGGAGGTGAGCTGTGCGCCGGAGATAGGCCGAGCTCGGCTGTGACCGACACACAGGTACGATACGATAGCGACGGCAGACACCATGGGGGAGGGGGGGGGGGGGGGGGGTCGAGGGCGGGCGCCGACGGCCGGGTCTCGCCTCCCCACGGACAGACCTGTCCCGGTACAGCCTCCCCACCGAAAGACCTGTCCCGGTACAGCCTCCCCACCGAAAGACCTGTCCCGGTACAGCCTCCCCACCGACTGACCTGTCCCGGTACAGCCTCCCCACCGACAAACCTCCTGTCCCGGTGCAGCCTCCCCACCGACTGACCTGTCCCGGTACAGCCTCCCCACCGACATACCTGTCCCGGTACAGCCTCCCCACCGACTGACCTGTCCCGGTACAGCCTCCCCACCGACTGACCTCCTGTCCCGGTACAGCATCCCCACCGACAGACCTGTCCCGGTACAGCCTCCCCACCGACAGACCTCCTGTCCCGGTACAGCCTCCCCACAGACATACCTGTCCCGGTACAGCCTCTCCACCGACAGACCTGTCCCGGTACAGCCTCCCCACCGACAGACCTGTCCCGGTACAGCCTCCCCACAGACATACCTGTTCCGTTACAGCCTCCCCACCGACATACCTGTTCCGGTACAGCCTCCCCACCGACATACCTGTTCCGGTACAGCCTCCCACCGACAGACCTGTCCCGGTACAGCCTCCCCACCGACATACCTGTCCCGGTACAGCCTCCCCACCGACATAACTGTCCCGGTACAGCCTCCCCACCGACTGACCTGTCCCGCGGTACAGCCTCCCCACAGACTGACCTGTCCCGCGGTACAGCCTCCCCACCGACATACCTGTCCCGGTACAGCCTCCCCACCGACATAACTGTCCCGGTACAGCCTCCCCACCGACAGACATGTCCCGGTACAGCCTCCCCACCGACTGACCTGTCCCGGTACAGCCTCCCCACCGACAGACATGTCCCGGTACAGCCTCCCCACCGACTGACCTGTCCCGGTACAGCCTCCCCACCGACTGACCTGTCCCGGTACAGCCTCCCCACCGACAGACATGTCCCGGTACAGCCTCCCCACCGACATAACTGTCCCGGTACAGCCTCCCCACCGACAGACATGTCCCGGTACAGCCTCCCCACCGACTGACCTGTCCCGGTACAGCCTCCCCACCGACAGACATGTCCCGGTACAGCCTCCCCACCGACAGACATGTCCCGGTACAGCCTCCCCACCGACTGACCTGTCCCGGTACAGCCTCCCCACCGACTGACCTGTCCCGGTACAGCCTCCCCACCGACTGACCTGTCCCGGTACAGCCTCCCCACCGACTGACCTGTCCCGGTACAGCCTCCCCACCGACTGACCTGTCCCGGTACAGCCTCCCCACCGACTGACCTGTCCCGGTACAGCCTCCCCACCGACAGACCTGTCCCGGTACAGCCTCCCCACCGACATACCTGTTCCGTTACAGCCTCCCCACCGACATACCTGTTCCGGTACAGCCTCCCCACCGACTGACCTGTCCCGGTACAGCCTCCCCACCGACAGACATGTCCCGGTACAGCCTCCCCACCGACATACCTGTTCCGGTACAGCCTCCCCACCGACTGACCTGTCCCGGTACAGCCTCCCCACCGACAGACATGTCCCGGTACAGCCTCCCCACCGACATACCTGTCCCGGTACAGCCTCCCCACCGACAGACCTCCTGTCCCGGTACAGCCTCCCCACCGACAGACATGTCCCGGTACAGCCTCCCCACCGACATACCTGTCCCGGTACAGCCTCCCCACCGACAGACATGTCCCGGTACAGCCTCTCCACCGACAGACCTGTCCCGGTACAGCCTCCCCACCGACAGACCTGTCCCGGTACAGCCTCCCCACAGACATACCTGTCCCGGTACAGCCTCCCCACCGACAGACATGTCCCGGTACAGCCTCTCCACCGACAGACCTGTCCCGGTACAGCCTCCCCACCGACATACCTGTCCCGGTACAGCCTCCCCACCGACAGACCTGTCCCGGTACAGCCTCCCCACCGACAGACATGTCCCGGTACAGCCTCCCCACCGACATACCTGTCCCGGTACAGCCTCCCCACCGACAGACCTGTCCCGGTACAGCCTCCCCACCGACTGACCTGTCCCGGTACAGCCTCCCCACCGACATACCTGTCCCGGTACAGCCTCCCCACCGACATACCTGTCCCGGTACAGCCTCCCCACCGACTGACCTGTCCCGGTACAGCCTCTCCACCGACTGACCTGTCCCGGTACAGCCTCTCCACCGACATACCTGTCCCGGTACAGCCTCCCCACCGACAGACATGTCCCGGTACAGCCTCTCCACCGACATAACTGTCCCGGTACAGCCTCCCCACCGACATACCTGTCCCGGTACAGCCTCCCCACCGACATACCTGTCCCGGTACAGCCTCCCCACCGACATACCTGTCCCGGTACAGCCTCCCCACCGACATAACTGTCCCGGTACAGCCTCCCCACCGACATACCTGTCCCGGTACAGCCTCCCCACCGACATAACTGTCCCGGTACAGCCTCCCCACCGACATAACTGTCCCGGTACAGCCTCCCCACCGACTGACCTGTCCCGGTACAGCCTCCCCACCGACAGACCTGTCCCGCGGCACAGTCCGCGCCGCGCCGTACCGCGCCTTGGCGGGGCTGCCGAGTACGTCGTCTGCGGCGACAGCCGGCCGCCCATGTATCCTGTATCCAGCTCTACCCGGTCGGCCGACCAGCAACGATACGGAGCCACACTCGAGCCCAGACCTCGGCACAAGATGAATCGGCCAACTCCACAGAATGGAAACTTTTCAGAGAGCTTAGTGAGCCCCGTTAGACGCCATGGAAAAGTTAATATAGCTGGCAGAATTACGTAATGCACTGCAAACGAGCTCACATTTCAAAAGCTACTGAGAAAAGCAGCAGTATGTGCATCAATAAACAGGAAGTATTATTTGTTTTTAGTTTACACGACTCTCTCAAAATGCACGGAGCCCTTATTTGAGAGAGAAATGCACTGACGACAGTGAGGTAAAAAAAACTCCCAGAGTCCTGGTGCTACTGTGCTGGGCTGCCCCGAGGCAGACGAGCCCAAACGCGCCATCAAAACTCGCTCAGGACCAGAGCTCCGTCTCCGAGGTCAATGACCCGTCCTCGGGTGTTCCGTTCATTAACCCGGCAGTCACTGGGGTATATTCTGTAACACGACTCACTGTGGGGGGGGCTTTTTTTAGCCCCCCCCTGGTATCTTCAGAACCAATGATCGCAGCGGGACGTACAAGGCGGCATTCGAAAGCGCTCAATAAGATAAGCCTAACGCAAACTTAAAAATGTCAAATTAAGGTCACATGTCAGGTCACGGTCAAGTCAAACGTCAAAATCGAGGTATTTGAGTTTATGGACAATACTTGCCATCCATGGCCTTCGATTGCGCCTATAATCACCCAAAGTGCTGTCAAAAGTATGATACATATCCCACATGAGCTAAAGTGAGATTGTTGGAAAAGATCAAGGTCAAGGTCAGGTCACAAAAGGTCACTACACACAAAATATCTACGAAAGTCATGCAGCACATGTTTTATGGATGCTTTTACGCGTAGAATTCGATAATGGTAGTCATGTTACCACCTGACTTCATTTACGTGAAGATAGTGTCAAGTTCAGGTCAAGTTCAGGTCACGGAAGGTCAAAATTTGAAATTGATAAATCGAAATGAAAAAACATATTTCTATATCAGTTTAATCTAAAACAAACAGTGTGCTGACATTTATTTGTCTGTATCCGGTCAATAAAAGCCAAAAAACGCAATTTCAAAATATGACGTCATGATTTACCCATACTTTATATGCCATGACAGTCAAAGAAGATATCATTTTGAAATTTTGTATGGTAGTTACCCATATGTTGTTATCTGACATATATTCCGTTTTTTTCAATATCTTTGAAAAATATGATTTTGTGAGCATTTTTTTTAAAAAAAATTTGGGGTCAAAAACCAAAATTTGTGAAATTTCGAGATAGCTGGTTTATAGCCCTTGCAATTTTCTACCTTTTAGGGTTTTTGGATTGAATTTTACTTCAAATACAGCTTTTGTACGGCTTGGCAAAGTTTAGCCGATTTTGGTGTCAAAATCGTGTTTAGTGACGTCACTAAATTCACTATATCTCGAAAAATTTCTGACGAAATGTTTCCATTTTTTTCTTTAAATGTGTAAAAATGATGCCCGGAAAGGTACTGAAATTTTGCTATCGATATCTGGATTAGTTATTAAGATATTCCTGATATTCCTAAGGGGGGGCTAAACCCCCCCCCCCCCCCCCCCCAGTGACTCGCGGGTTAAGTTCTCGCTCAGGATCAGAGCTCCGTCTCTGAGGTCAATGACCCGTCCTCGGGTGTTCCGTTCATTAAGTTCTCGCTCAGGATCAGAGCTCCGTCCCTGAGGTCAATGACCCGTCCTCGGGTGTTCCGTTCATTAAGTTCTCGCTCAGGATCAGAGCTCCGTCCCTGAGGTCAATGACCCGTCCTCGGGTGTTCCGTTCATTTAGTTCTCGCTCAGGATCAGAGCTCCGTCCCTGAGGTCAATGACCCGTCCTCGGGTGTTCCGTTCATTAAGTTCTCGCTCAGGATCAGAGCTCCGTCCCTGAGGTCAATGACCCGTCCTCAGGTGTTCCGTTCATTAAGTTCTCGCTCAGGATCAGAGCTCCGTCCCTGAGGTCAATGACCCGTCCTCGGGTGTTCCGTTCATTAAGCACGATCTCTCCCATAAGAGCAGCGTTTCGTCCGTGCAGCACGGCTGGTCTCTCAGCGCCAAGACTCGCCAGCACCGCTGTTCGGCCGGACCACAGGCCCCATACCCGGACCACAGGCCCCACAGCCGGACCACAGGCCCCACAGCCGGACCACAGGTCCCACAGCCGGACCACAGATCCCACAGGCTGCACACAGCCTCTGGGACAGTGCCGGCAGACGCACTGGTCCAAGGCGGATGATTATTTGGTGTTAGGATTAGGGCTTAGTTAGGGGCGCCTTAACTGGTCAGGATATATGGCGCCCATAATCTCTAGGTGAGACGAAACATTATACAGTGCAAATCGGACACCACACAACACAAGGCTCAGAAACACGAATAGAAAGAGCCAAGAATGGCCATTCTGCTGACGCCTGATCACACGTCAGCATCAGCGCGCTGATCAGGATGTCAGCAGGGAAAGGACAGAACTGAACCTAGCCTCATGCCAGTCGGCATCGACAAATTTCACGCATCTGCGTTCATGCTAGAAACGGAATTCATCGTAAAACGTTCCTAGGAGGAAGGTCTGTGGATTTCGATAAAGCCCGTGTTATTTACATAGTCCGTAAGTCGATCAACATTGCTTTACGAGGAAGGGAGTCGCTGGTATGACATCGTCCTGACCGGTCAGCGTTGGGAGTGGGATGCCAGTGCTGTAACCATACCACCCAGTGCTGTGGGTGGTATGGTTACAGTGTGAAGCGTGGGATGCCAGTGCTGTAACCATACCACCCAGTGCTGTGGGCGGTATGGTTACAGTGTGAAGCGTGGGATGCCAGTGCTGTAACCATACCACCCAGTGCTGTGGGTGGTATGGTTACAGTGTGAAGCGTGGGATGCCAGTGCTGTAACCATGCCACCCAGTGCTGTGGGTGGTATGGTTACAGTGTGAAGCGTGGGATGCCAGTGCTGTAACCATACCACCCAGTGCTGTGGGCGGTATGGTTACAGTGTGAAGCGTGGGATGCCAGTGCTGTAACCATGCCACCCAGTGCTGTGGGTGGTATGGTTACAGTGTGAAGCGTGGGATGCCAGTGCTGTAACCATGCCACCCAGTGCTGTGGGTGGTATGGTTACAGTGTGAAGCGTGGGATGCCAGTGCTGTAACCATGCCACCCAGTGCTGTGGGCGGTATGGTTACAGTGTGAAGCGTGGGATGCCAGTGCTGTAACCATGCCACCCAGTGCTGTGGGTGGTATGGTTACAGTGTGAAGCGTGGGATGCCAGTACTGTAACCATGCCACCCAGTGCTGTGGGTGGTATGGTTACAGTGTGAAGCGTGGGATGCCAGTGCTGTAACCATACCACCCAGTGCTGTGGGTGGTATGGTTACAGTGTGAAGCGTGGGATGCCAGTGCTGTAACCATGCCACCCAGTGCTGTGGGTGGTATGGTTACAGTGTGAAGCGTGGGATGCCAGTGCTGTAACCATGCCACCCAGTGCTGTGGGTGGTATGGTTACAGTGTGAAGCGTGGGATGCCAGTGCTGTAACCATGCCACCCAGTGCTGTGGGTGGTATGGTTACAGTGTGAAGCGTGGGATGCCAGTGCTGTAACCATGCCACCCAGTGCTGTGGGTGGTATGGTTACAGTGTGAAGCGTGGGATGCCAGTGCTGTAACCATGCCACCCAGTGCTGTGGGCGGTATGGTTACAGTGTGAAGCGTGGGATGCCAGTGCTGTAACCATGCCACCCAGTGCTGTGGGCGGTATGGTTACAGTGTGAAGCGTTTCGGCGCATCCCTCCATGTCTGTTATGCCAGAGTCTATGTGTCAGCGTACCACTGTGTGCTAGCTCAGTGTTGCCGTGTGTCAGCGGTGAGCCAGCCTGAATAGGGAGGGAGGGCAGAGAGGGCGGCGGCACACTCACAGCCGTCTGGGCGTTGATGTGAGTGCAGCCGACGATCTTGGCGCACCTGAGCGGCTTGTCGTCGGCGGCTCGCTTCCGCAGCGCCATAATCCCGGGCATCTCTGCAGCAGAACACATCAACACAGGCGTAATCCATGACATCTCTGCAGCAGAACACATCAACACAGGCGTAATCCATGACATCTCTGCAGCAGAACACATCAACACAGGCGTAATCCATGACATCTCTGCAGCAGAACACATCAACACAGGCGTAATCCATGACATCTCTGCAGCAGAACACATCAACACAGGCGTAATCCATGACATCTCTGCAGCAGAACACATCAACACAGGCGTAATCCATGACATCTCTGCAGCAGAACACATCAACACAGGCGTAATCCATGACATCTCTGCAGCAGAACACATCAACACAGGCGTAATCCATGACATCTCTGCAGCAGAACACATCAACACAGGCGTAATCCATGACATCTCTGCAGCAGAACACATTGTCAAAACCCCGGACATCCCACCAGAACCTACAGACAGTCATACATCATCCTACACCACATCATACAGTCAGTACATCCCTGCAGAACACGACAATTTACCCCCCCCCCCCCCCGCCCCCTCCCCGAATATCTGCAGAACACACAGTCTTAACCACGGGACATCTCTGTCAGACATCTCTTGGTCTCTGCTGGGGAGGCCACTTTCCTGGCTCTCCAAAGCCCACAGCCCACACACACCTATTTGAAAGCCCACTTCCGACACACACAAGGATGTCAATGCAAGGCCCACCAGGCACATTCTCCGTAAGTGTGTATGTAAACCTTATAGCAATACGGTTCCTACGCTGGGGTTAAGGGTATACAAATTATTAAGATATCAAAATAGCTTGTCCAGCTACTAATCTGGTCACATACACATACACTTGCTTTACATACACATACACTTGATTTACATTTGAATCCAGCATGTAAACCCCCGGCCGTGTTTCTAAAGTTGGCGACCCCCGGCCCCCCGGCCGTGTTTCTCAAGGTGACGACCCCCGGCCCTCCGGCCCTCCGGCCGTATTTCTCAAGGTGGCGACCCCCCGGCCCTCCGGCCGTGTTTCTAAAGTTGGCGACCCCCGGCCCCCCAGCCGTGTTTCTCAAGGTGGCGACCCCCCGGCCCCCGGCCGGGTTTCTAAAGTTGGCGATCCCCCGGGCCCCCGGCCGTGTTTCTCAAGGTGGCGACTGACCCTGTTCGGCGATCTCGATCTCTCGGCGCCCGAAGGCCGCCTGCTGGATGTTGCGGATACAAAAGTCGGAGAAGCCGTCAGCGGCTGTCTGAGACTTGTCGCGCGGAGAAACATCGTCCTCGTCAGAGCTGCTGCCTGTGTAGGACGCTGAAACACAGCAGCCAGTCACGAGTCACGATCGGGCAGCGAGCAGCCGGTCACGAGTCACGATCGGGCAGCGAGCAGCCAGGTCCGATCAGGTGTGTCAGGTGCCTCGGGTGTCAGGTATCATCATCATCGATCAGGTGTCAGGTGACTCGGTACACTCGGGTACGATGAGCAAGACAGCGATACACGTCACCACAGTGAGCAACGCCAGCGGTATACCCTATCCAGCCCAGGCGGTATACCTATCCAGCCCAGGCGGTATACCCTATCCAGTCAAGGTGGTATACCCTATCCAGTCAAGGCGGTATACCTATCCAGTCAAGGCGGTATACCTATCCAGTCAAGGTGGTATACCTATCCAGTCAAGGCGGTATACCTATCCAGTCAAGGTGGTATACCTATCCAGTCAAGGTGGTATACCTATCAGTCAAGGTGGTATACCTATCCAGTCAAGGTGGTATACCTATCCAGCCCAGGCGGTATACCCTATCCAGTCAAGGTGGTATACCCTATCCAGCCCAGGCGGTATACCTATCCAGTCAAGGTGGTATACCTATCCAGCCCAGGCGGTATACCTATCCAGTCAAGGTGGTATACCTATCAGTCAAGGTGGTATACCTATCCAGTCAAGGTGGTATACCTATCCAGCCCAGGCGGTATACCTATCCAGTCAAGGCGGTATACCTATCCAGTCAAGGTGGTATACCTATCCAGTCAAGGTGGTATACCTATCCAGTCAAGGTGGTATACCTATCCAGTCAAGGTGGTATACCTATCCAGCCCAGGCGGTATACCTATCCAGCCCAGGCGGTATACCTATCCAGTCAAGGTGGTATACCTATCCAGCCCAGGCGGTATACCTATCCAGCCCAGGCGGTATACCTATCCAGCCCAGGCGGTATACCTATCCAGCCCAGGCGGTATACCTATCCAGCCCAGGCGGTATACCTATCCAGCCCAGGCGGTATACCTATCCAGCCCAGGCGGTATACCTATCCAGTCAAGGTGGTATACCTATCCAGTCAAGGTGGTATACCTATCCAGTCAAGGTGGTATACATATCCAGCCCAGGCGGTATACCTATCCAGCCCAGGCGGTATACCTATCCAGCCCAGGCGGTATACCTATCCAGCCCAGGCGGTATACCTATCCAGTCAAGGTGGTATACCTATCCAGTCAAGGTGGTATACATATCCAGCCCAGGCGGTATACCTATCCAGCCCAGGCGGTATACCTATCCAGCCCAGGCGGTATACCTATCCAGCCCAGGCGGTATACCTATCCAGCCCAGGCGGTATACCTATCCAGTCAAGGTGGTATACCTATCAGTCAAGGTGGTATACCTATCCAGTCAAGGTGGTATACCTATCCAGTCAAGGCGGTATACCTATCCAGTCAAGGCGGTATACCTATCCAGTCAAGGTGGTATACCTATCCAGTCAAGGTGGTATACCTATCCAGTCAAGGTGGTATACCTATCCAGCCCAGGCGGTATACCTATCCAGCCCAGGCGGTATACCTATCCAGCCCAGGTGGTATACCCTATCCAGTCAAGGTGGTATACCTATCCAGTCAAGGCGGTATACCCTATCCAGTCAAGGTGGTATACCTATCCAGTCAAGGTGGTATACCTATCCAGTCAAGGTGGTATACCTATCCAGTCAAGGCGGTATACCTATCCAGTCAAGGTGGTATACCTATCCAGTCAAGGTGGTATACCTATCCAGTCAAGGTGGTATACCTATCCAGCCCAGGCGGTATACCTATCCAGCCCAGGCGGTATACCCTATCCAGTCAAGGTGGTATACCTATCCAGTCAAGGTGGTATACCCTATCCAGCCCAGGCGGTATACCTATCCAGCCCAGGCGGTATACCTATCCAGCCCAGGTGGTATACCCTATCCAGTCAAGGTGGTATACCTATCCAGTCAAGGCGGTATACCCTATCCAGTCAAGGTGGTATACCTATCCAGTCCAGGCGGTATACCTATCCAGTCAAGGTGGTATACCTATCCAGTCAAGGTGGTATACCCTATCCAGTCAAGGTGGTATACCTATCCAGTCAAGGTGGTATACCTATCCAGTCCAGGCGGTATACCTATCCAGCCCAGGCGGTATACCTATCCAGTCAAGGTGGTATACCTATCCAGTCAAGGCGGTATACCCTATCCAGTCAAGGTGGTATACCTATCCAGTCAAGGTGGTATACCTATCCAGTCAAGGTGGTATACCTATCCAGTCAAGGTGGTATACCTATCCAGTCAAGGTGGTATACCTATCCAGCCCAGGTGGTATACCTATCCAGTCAAGGCGGTATACCTATCCAGCCCAGGCGGTATACCTATCCAGTCAAGGTGGTATACCTATCCAGTCAAGGCGGTATACCCTATCCAGTCAAGGTGGTATACCTATCCAGTCAAGGTGGTATACCTATCCAGCCCAGGCGGTATACCTATCCAGTCAAGGTGGTATACCTATCCAGTCAAGGTGGTATACCTATCCAGTCAAGGTGGTATACCTATCCAGCCCAGGTGGTATACCTATCCAGCCAAGGTGGTATACCTATCCAGTCAAGGTGGTATACCTATCCAGCCCAGGCGGTATACCTATCCAGCCCAGGCGGTATACCTATCCAGTCAAGGTGGTATACCTATCCAGTCAAGGTGGTATACCTATCCAGCCAAGGTGGTATACCTATCCAGTCAAGGTGGTATACCTATCCAGTCAAGGTGGTATACCTATCCAGCCCAGGCGGTATACCTATCCAGCCAAGGTGGTATACCTATCCAGTCAAGGTGGTATACCTATCCAGCCCAGGCGGTATACCTATCCAGTCAAGGTGGTATACCTATCCAGCCAAGGTGGTATACCTATCCAGTCAAGGTGGTATACCTATCCAGTCAAGGTGGTATACCTATCCAGTCAAGGTGGTATACCTATCCAGTCAAGGTGGTATACCTATCCAGTCAAGGTGGTATACCTATCCAGTCAAGGCGGTATACCTATCCAGCCCAGGCGGTATACCTATCCAGTCAAGGTGGTATACCTATCCAGCCCAGGCGGTATACCTATCCAGTCAAGGTGGTATACCTATCCAGCCCAGGCGGTATACCTATCCAGTCAAGGTGGTATACCTATCCAGCCCAGGCGGTATACCTATCCAGTCAAGGTGGTATACCTATCCAGCCCAGGCGGTATACCTATCCAGTCAAGGTGGTATACCTATCCAGCCCAGGCGGTATACCTATCCAGTCAAGGTGGTATACCTATCCAGTCAAGGTGGTATACCTATCCAGTCAAGGTGGTATACCTATCCAGTCAAGGTGGTATACCTATCCAGTCAAGGTGGTATACCTATCCAGTCAAGGTGGTATACCTATCCAGCCCAGGCGGTATACCTATCCAGTCAAGGTGGTATACCTATCCAGCCCAGGCGGTATACCTATCCAGTCAAGGTGGTATACCTATCCAGTCAAGGTGGTATACCTATCCAGTCAAGGTGGTATACCTATCCAGCCCAGGCGGTATACCTATCCAGTCAAGGTGGTATACCTATCCAGTCAAGGTGGTATACCTATCCAGTCAAGGTGGTATACCTATCCAGTCAAGGTGGTATACCTATCCAGTCAAGGTGGTATACCTATCCAGTCAAGGTGGTATACCTATCCAGCCCAGGCAGTATACCTATCCAGTCAAGGTGGTATACCTATCCAGCCCAGGCGGTATACCTATCCAGTCAAGGTGGTATACCTATCCAGTCAATGTGGTATACCTATCCAGTCAAGGTGGTATACCTATCCAGTCAAGGTGGTATACCTATCCAGTCAAGGTGGTATACCTATCCAGCCCAGGCGGTATACCTATCCAGTCAAGGTGGTATACCTATCCAGCCCAGGCGGTATACCTATCCAGTCAAGGTGGTATACCTATCCAGTCAAGGTGGTATACCTATCCAGCCCAGGCGGTATACCTATCCAGTCAAGGTGGTATACCTATCCAGTCAAGGTGGTATACCTATCCAGTCAAGGTGGTATACCTATCCAGTCAAGGTGGTATACCTATCCAGTCAAGGTGGTATACCTATCCAGTCAAGGTAGTATACCTATCCAGCCAAGGTGGTATACCTATCCAGTCAAGGTGGTATACCTATCCAGCCAAGGTGGTATACCTATCCAGCCCAGGCGGTATACCTATCCAGTCAAGGTGGTATACCTATCCAGTCAAGGTGGTATACCTATCCAGTCAAGGTGGTATACCTATCCAGTCAAGGTGGTATACCTATCCAGTCAAGGTGGTATACCTATCCAGCCAAGGTGGTATACCTATCCAGTCAAGGTGGTATACCTATCCAGTCAAGGTGGTATACCTATCCAGTCAAGGTGGTATACCTATCCAGTCAAGGTGGTATACCTATCCAGTCAAGGTGGTATACCTATTCAGTCAAGGTGGTATACCTATTCAGTCAAGCTAACACGTATCAGAAAACAACTCGTCATTGCGCAGTTAAATTATATATAAGCGAACTAAAGACTGAGCAGTCAAAGCACTTTTAATTGAGTTATTGAATTCATGAGCACGCATACCACCAAGTGAAACCCCAGTACTCGCTTAGAACTAGTAAAACGCCTTTTGTGGCGATGACCGAGCAGGCGCGCACTGGTAAAGCTAAAACAGGTTTGAAATATGAAACGGTACGGGAGCACACGTGGTAGTAACACATAGTCCTTTTAGTCCTCCATAACAATTGCCAGGCCCCCATGCATGCCAACATATAAATTGTTGTATTAAATTGTACATGATCTCCTTTCACGAATCCGCCAAAAGGGAGTACGTCCTGAGCGCTGCATGCTTCAGCGTATAAAAACGAATGCTTAGATAAATCAAGCCGTTTTTTTATCAAGAATGATTTTGTTCATTTCGACGTCTGCGGGTGCCACGCGCTGTGTACCACCCCTATTAGAACGCACCAGAACATCACAATGTATTTGATGGTCCTATACAATGGTGAAAACCCGATCTCAATCGGAGCAGAGGTTGCAAAGTTATTAGCTTCCGAAAATTGTCTGTATGGCCGGGTGGTCAAGGTGAATACGTCCGACCAAAGATTGATTTACCAGGTGAATACATCCGACCAAAGATCGATTTACCAGGTGAATACGTCCGAACAAAGATTGATTTACCAGGTGAAAACGTCCGACCAAAGATTGATTTACCAGGTGAATACATCCGACCAAAGATTGATTTACCAGGTGAATACGTCCGACCCGTCAAGGTGAATACATCCGACCCGGCACGACCCGGCCGGGTCGGACCGGGTCGGGCCAAGTCAAATGTAAATTTGTCTAGTAAATTGACGAGAAACCTCACGGGCGCGAAGCGCCCGCTCGGTAATCATGCGAGTCAACACATTGAAACACCTGCAAAACGTCCACACTGCACAGTGCACATTGTAGTTCAGTTGCCGCGACAGGCGGTTTTTAAAATCAAACCGGTCCTCTCGCAGACAATGTCAGCTTCGGTTGCCAGAATCGACAAAGAATTGTTGACAAAACAACGCAAATTATTTTTCCAATAACATTCAAGCCTTACAGTCTGGAGAAGACACTTCTTTGGTCCTCCAAACCAACAGCCGACACAAACCTTGATTTTGAAGTTCATAACCGGCCAACAGAACAAGTTGGCGAATGCAAAGTCCATACGATCCACATTCCACGCCCATAAAACGTAAATCTCATTATAATTCAATAAATGATATTAAATCAGACCAAACACCATTCAGACGAATGGCGTCCGTTAAGCTGCAATGAAACAGCTTCGCACACAATTGGCCTAGTTTGTCCTTTTCCCCTCTGCAAAGTAAAACCAGTCTATCGGTATGAGCTTCCCAGCCAATGTGGCTGGTGTCCATTGCAAGGCAAACATCCAAGAGCAACACAGACCGGATGATGGGCCAAGCCGTCCAAATAAACGAATAGGAGGTCGATTACAGCAGCTGCCGGGACCATGGACCGGGTGGCAGGGATAGGTCACACCGCAGCACACAGTTACACGCTTACACATTGCACACTTACCTGAATCAACCCATCCAGACGTGGCGACCTCAGCCACCATTGCACACTTACCTGAATCAACCCATCCAGACGTGGCGACCTCAGCCACCATTGCACACTTACCTGAATCAACCCATCCAGACGTGGCGACCTCAGCCACCATTGCACACTTACCTGAATCAACCCATCCAGACGTGGCGACCTCAGCCACCATTGCACACTTACCTGAATCAACCCATCCAGACGTGGCGACCTCAGCCACCATTGCACACTTACCTGAATCAACCCATCCAGACGTGGCGACCTCAGCCACCATTGCACACTTACCTGAATCAACCCATCCAGACGTGGCGACCTCAGCCACCATTGCACACTTACCTGAATCAACCCATCCAGACGTGGTGACCTCAGCCACCATTGCACACTTACCTGAATCAACCCATCCAGACGTGGTGACCTCAGCCACCATTGCACACTTACCTGAATCAACCCATCCAGACGTGGCGACCTCAGCCACCATTGCACACTTACCTGAATCAACCCATCCAGACGTGGCGACCTCAGCCACCATTGCACACTTACCTGAATCAACCCATCCAGACGTGGCGACCTCAGCCACCATTGCACACTTACCTGAATCAACCCATCCAGACGTGGCGACCTCAGCCACCATTGCACACTTACCTGAATCAACCCATCCAGACGTGGCGACCTCAGCCACCATTGCACACTTACCTGAATCAACCCATCCAGACGTGGCGACCTCAGCCACCATTGCACACTTACCTGAATCAACCCATCCAGACGTGGCGACCTCAGCCACCATTGCACACTTACCTGAATCAACCCATCCAGACGTGGCGACCTCAGCCACCATTGCACACTTACCTGAATCAACCCATCCAGACGTGGCGACCTCAGCCACCATTGCACACTTACCTGAATCAACCCATCCAGACGTGGCGACCTCAGCCACCATTGCACACTTACCTGAATCAACCCATCCAGACGTGGCGACCTCAGCCACCATTGCACACTTACCTGAATCAACCCATCCAGACGTGGCGACCAGCGACTCTTACTTGCCACTGGGTTAAGGAAGGGTTACCATACCATAGGCTTGCCATATAATTTACCGTAGTAGCAATTAAAGTAACGCATTGTTTCTACATAATACGTATTGTCTCGTCTCTTTTCTCTTTCCGATATTAATGATCACATTATCAGCCTTACGCAAGTCTGCTTTCCAATAGAAATGCGTCTGATCTGCTTATGTCGTCCACCGACCTCCATCTCCCACGATGTCCACCGACCTCCATCCCCCACGATGTCCACCGACCTCCATCCCCCACGATGTCCACCGACCTCCATCTCCCACGATGTCCACTGACCTTCATACCCCACGATGTCCACCGACCTCCATCCCCCACGATGTCCACCGACCTCCATCTCCCACGATGTCCACCGACCTTCATACCCCACGATGTCCACCGACCTCCATCCCCCACGATGTCCACCGACCTCCATCACCCACGAAGTCCACCGACCTCCATCACCCACGATGTCCACCGACCTCCATCACCCACGATGTCCACCGACCTCCATCCCCCACGATGTCCACTGACCTCCACCCCCACGGTGGCTTTTGCTATCGCTGCTGCGCGGCGTCCCGAGGCACAAGCTATCTGGCCAGCCCTGCCGAGCCATTTCGGCTGCGGCAGTGACCAATCCCAGATCTGCAGGTGGGAGCCATCCAGCCGGCGCCCTGCCTCCGGCCCGCGGCGGCGAACCACCACCTCTCTCCCTCTTGCAGAGTTTTTGCGAGAAAACACTTTTCCAACACCTCTCACGCGGCACGCGCCACGCGCAGTGGTAGTCACCCACATGAGTCGGCACCGGTCTCAAACAGGGTAGGCTGGATGGGGCTGCTCAGCAAAGAAGTCAGCTTCTCAATCGGACGTGTGGTTGCAGAGATATGAGCTTCTCAAAAGCGTCGCCACGGGTCGGGCCGGGCCGCTCATATTCAGATTTTTGCCATATACCACGGAAAGACGAGCGGAGCGCGCTTCGCGCTCGCTCGTAATACACGATATACAATACAAATGATGAAGCTGGGCAGCCAAAACAACAACATATTCAACATCACAACAACCTTTCTACTAATGAAAGCAGACAACCAGGAAAGCAGCGTGGCCTCATAACAGCTTTATAGCCAAAGTTTACAGCCAGGCAGCTGAGAGCTTCTTCAAAATCATTATCCTACCGGCGGGTCCAGAAACCAGGCCGTATAGCCATTTGTTAGCGATAAGCGCCACCTACCTCGCACAAATTACTTGCTTTCAGTTTTAGTCCAATGGGCCAATCCCATTCTGCAGCCTTTGTACGTGCGATAAGTTGTTTCGCAGACGACGGAGATGGCCTAGATCCTGTTCAAAATCGCTCCATACCCGAAATTACACTGCAAATCTCATTTAAATTCTGCGCAAGAATATAGGAATGCATGAGGCAGCGCAACAATAAACGTTTGGTCAAGCTTCGCCCAACAGTAATGAATGTAGTAAGTCGAGGCGACGCGATCCAATTGGACAATAACAGAAGATTGCCTCCGAATAGTGCCGGGAAATTCCAAGCCGGGAAATTCGCCTGCAGACTGCCGATCTCTTTCTACATTCGGCCTGGTGGTGCAATCGTACCGTCCTACAGGCCTGGCTTCCGACACAGGCTACACAAACCGGCAGGTTTTGCCCACCCGGTTAACTCGGCAGTCACTGGGGTATATTCTGTAACACGACTCACTGGGGGGGGGGGGGGGGGGGGGATCCCCCCTGGTATCTTCAGAACCAATGATCGCAGCAGGACGCGCAAGGCGGCATTCGAAAGCGCTCAATGAGATAAACCTAACGCAAACTTTAAACAAAATCAAATTAAGGTCACATGTCAGGTCACGGTCAAGTCAAACGTCAAAATCGAGGTATTTGAGTTTATGGACAATACTTACCATCCATGGCCTTCGATTGCCCCTATAATCACCCAAAGTGCTGTCAAAGGTATGATACATATCCGACATGAGCTAAAGAGAGATTGTTGGAAAAGATCAAGGTCAAGGTCAGGTCACAAAAGGTCACTACACACAAAATATCTACGAAAGTCATGCAGCACATGTTTTATAGATGCTTTTACGCGTAGAATTCGATAGTGGTAGTCATTTTACCACCTGACTTCATTTACGTGAAGTTAGTGTCAAGTTCAGGTCAATTTCAGGTCAAGTTCAGGTCACTGAAGGTCACTGAAGGTCAAAATTTGAAATTGATAAATAGAAATGAAAAAAGCATGTTTCTATATCAGTTTTATCTTTTAAAAAACAGTGCTGGCATTTATTTGTCTGTATCCGGTCAATAAAAGCCAAAAACGCAATTTCAAAATATGGCGTCATGATTTACCCATACTTTATATGCCATGACAGGCAAAAAAGATGATATAATTTTGAAATTTGGTATGGTAGTTGCTCATATGTCGTTATCTGACATATATTCCGTTTTTTCCATATCTTTGAAAAATTTGATTTTGTGAGTATTTAAAAAAAAAAATCGAGATGGCCCTTGCAATTTTCTACCTTTTAGCGTTTTTCGATTGCATTTTGCTTCAAATGCGGCATTTGCACGGCCTGGCAAAGTTTAGCCGATTTTGATGTCAAAATCGTGTTTAGTGACGTCACTAAATTAACAATCTAAAAAAAAAATCTGACGATTTTTTTACATTTTTTCTCTCTCAAAAGGTGTAAAAATGATGGCCGGATAGGTACTGAAAGTTTGGCGTCGATATCTGCATTAGTTATTGAGATATTCCTAATATTCCTAAGGGGGGGGGGGGCTAACCCCCCCCCCCCCCCCCAGTGACTCGCGGGTTAAAATCGAACACAATCGCACCCTGCATAATTACATATGGCACAGCGCGACCGATTACTTTCAGAATGCTTTGAGAACTCCACTCAACAGCAAGCCCCTCATATCCCACCCAGCCCTTCCAGTATGCCGTGTGTTAATCGAACTCGTAGAATTGCATGCTGTAAGAACCAGCCAGATGCGTTATTCGTCGCGTTTTGATGCGTGCTAGGTGTGCATTGGTGATAAATTAAAACTAGAAATGTCACAAAGTCCGAATGATATCAGAGACAAGTTTGCTCCGTTTAGTCGGTGATGCTATACATCCATCTTTCCAATCATATGCATATCATAATCAATGCTCATTTCGTTTATTTCAGTTTGGCTTAATGCATCAAGGCTTATAGAAAAAGCTGATCTCCATAAGCATAAAAATAATAGATTATGTGTGGGAAATGATCTTAACCAGTCAAATATTTTTATTTTTAGAAAAAAGTCCGGAAGATAGAAAAACAAGCTTTCAGCATTACGCCATTATCAAGTTGCAACATATTTTCACACACCCGCACACTCGCATGATCTTCAAACGTCCTCGGCGACAAAGATCTTCTTTACTTTTTAACATATGTTGTTTGAGTCGCATTATTCACAGGGTCAGCCATAACGCATCTACTCTAGGACATTCAACAATGTACGGATTTATCGTTAAATCTGTATACGTTAACAATATACAGATTATCACGCTCGCATATTCATCAAGTGATAATCACGCAGATTATTCAGATGAAAACAATTACAATGCGCAGATATTGCATCGCCATATACAATCATGAGCACTCATACATCCACGACCGCGTCCGCAACTGTAAAGCCCAGGCTACACTATGCGTGATCGTTCCGGAAAGTACGCACGGTTTTTGCAAGTTTGCGTCTTTTGCGTACCGTTTTTTGACACCGTCCGGGATTTGCGCAGTATAGTGTTGAAATGATAATGAGACTGATCCTTTTGATGAATACGCATCAGTGCTTGAGTACTCAGGCTTAAAAGTAGTCAGGGATTTCACGTGGGTGACTGAGCTATTTGGGCTGCTGTGATGAACACTGTTATTCAGTCTCCAATATCTCTGCCAGCTCAGGACAGGTGACCTCTTGACCCTCGAGACAGACGGCCCCGACCACTACCCGGATCGCGGCGCATTCCATTCCGACAACGCCCCGCACTCTCTCCCTCCCCTCCCCAGATCACGCATCTGTCAGACAGCCACAATGGGTACCAACCTACGGCGGGGAAACCACCTTATGTGTGCCTATCGCGACCGTAGCGCCCCGTGGTGGCAAGGGAAGATCATTATGAGACCGACTGTACAAGCCGTACGGTAACAACTTTCACATATAAATAGAACAAAGAAAGTAACAGATACCTTCTTGCGGCTTCCTTACATTGACGAGACGATAGTCCGAAGGGTCAATGGGATATTAAGAAGATCGGGGACCTCCATCAAAGTAGCATGGACTAGCGGACCGACATTGAGCCAAAACGAATCACCTCAGTCTTCTCAAAACCGCCATGCCCGGCTGACCAGACACTGCCACACTTGCGAAAGTGGGCTTAAGGGCAAATGCGCTAGGAAAAATGTGGTCTATAAAATAACTTGCAAGATGTGCGAAACAAATAGACGCACAGAGTCCTACATAGGCGAATGTACCCGCCCCGTACGATATAGATTCAACGAACACCTTAGTGACGCTCGGCTACGGAGACCGGACACGCCTCTTGGGGAACACATAACGGACTTTCATCTAGACGCATCAAACACATACATTAATACCGACTTTAATATATAAATAATAAGCTCAAGTCGCGACAGTGCCGAAATTAAAATAGCAGAATCCATTCAGATTAGAAACCTCAAGCCCACCCACCGTGAACGTCATGAGAAGCTGGGTTCAGGGTGGGTGGCCCCTCGTCCATTGAAGGCTTCCCTCAGTCTAGACAATATGGCCACACACGCATAGACACCACCACACCCACTTACAGTTGCGGGCGTGGATGTATGAGTGCTCATGATTGTATATGGCGATGCGATATCTGCGCATTGTAATTGTTTTCATCTGAAAAATCTGCGTGATGAATATGCGAGTGTGATAATCTGTATATTGCTAACGTGTACAGATGTAACGATACATCTGTATATTGTTAACGTATACAGATTTAACGGTAAATCCGTACATTGTTGAATGTCCTAGAGTAGATGCGTTATGGCTGACCCTGTGAATAATGCGACTCAAACAACATATGTTAAAAAGTAAAGAAGATCTTTGTCGCCGAGGACGTTTGAAGATCATGCGAGTGTGCGGGTGTGTGAAAATATGTTGAAACTTGAGAAATGGCGTAATGCCGAAAGTTTGTTTTTCTATCTTCCTGGCCTTTTTAAAAACAAAATATATATATTTGACATGGTTAAGATCATTTTCTTGCACATAATCTTAATTATAACAATGTCATCCATCCTCGCCCACATTACAAATAATTGGGCTCATTTAGAGTGTGGCTATTCTAGGAATCCGGCATCGCTCATCGGTCCAAAGGCGCAGCATCGCAATCAGTGCAATTACCCGCTCCCCTCCCCATTACCCCCATTACGAAGCTCAGAAACGCCATGTAACGAAAGATTTGCACGTTTTGAAGGGAAATGAAGGACCATTAGAAGTCACATCCTGAGCTGTACGCAAGTGATGCGAGAATCCAGTCGTACCATAGACCCGCATTGTCCGACGGCGCCGGGGGAGAAATCATCCTGTACCGCCGCGCCGGCGTGGGGGCGGGGGAGGCACGCCAGGGTACAGTTGACTGGGATGGGGACCAGCTGAAGGGATCGTCTGAACGGATCGGGCTGCGTCTCGATCGGCGGATGGATCGCCAGCGAGCCAAGGTCGCGTCCGACCGGTCGATGGCGCGTACAAAAGACGGCCCCGGAACATCACCGTGGTTAGTTCGGACTGGGTGGTACTGCTCTGATGCTGAGCCCGGCACAGCACGTAGGGGGACCGGGCACGTTCTGTCACGGGGCACATTCTGTCAGCGGGGTTTTCTCGTGAACTATCCACCGCAGGTATGTTGTCGTTTCATAACTATGTTCATTTTTGCTTGGAATGGCCCGGTAAGATAGTACTATCAAAACAACATGCCTGCGACCGGATTGGTCCAAATGTGAAACGTTTGTTTTTTTCAACAGAAATCCAAACTTTTGGAAGTTAACAATTTTGTTGTTTGTGGTCACTCAGATAATTGTATAGTGTCTTTGAATACTGTCATGGGGAGTCACGAATGTCCCGAATATCGTGTTGAGCGTTATTCTGCCCCATTCTTCCAAGTTTTCAGTAAAACAAAAACAACAACAAAAAGTGTGACCTACGTCGAGTGGGACAGGTTCTGTCACCCAAGCTGGGTCAGGTTCTGTCACTGAATATGTTCATGATTCCTAGTCGTATCGCTTATAAACGACCATACAAATGATTGCCCGTTACTCGAGGACCTCATCTGCCGATAGTTAAGAGGTTCGAGGACGATAGTTCGAGGACCTCATCTGCCGGCTCCAGACGCCCGAGCCCGTAATCTCCCCCACCGGGCGCACCCTCCACATGCGCTTCATGGGAGCTGTGAGTGTGAAGGAGGTGCGAGTGGTCATCGGAGACAGAATAGGATTGTTGGCAGCCCTCTTTCTCTCTCCCAGGGACGTGGCGTCCCTGGGAGAGAGAAAGAGGGCTGCCAACAATCCTATTCTGTCTCCGATGACCACTCGCACCTCCTTCACACTCACTCACAGGATGACCGTTCAGTGATAACAGGCAGTGCCCCATCAGTGACAGAATGTGCCCCCGTAGGTGACAGACCGTGCCCCATATATATGGGGCAGGTTCTGTCGGATGAGTCATCACCATATTGTCGACACTCATGGTGTCGAAACAAACTGAGATACCACTTGAACTTCTATAAACGATTTGAAGCTATTGCTGTATGTAACAGCAATGGGAAGTATCAATCACCAACTCTTGAAAGTGTGCCCACCAGGGCCAATTTTAACCAAAGTGACAGAACGTGCCCCTGTCTCCCCTACTGGAGCAAGGTCACTGTCATTTCCACCATACATTTTGCATATATAAATCACGCACAATATTGTATCTGGGAAGCAAGGAAGTATACACAAATGCACACCCTGGCAATAAGTTGATTGGTTGAAGGTACCTGTCAAAACTGTTCACCTGGTTAGTGTCACATGATGGCCAGTCAATGTCGCAGTTCCCAGTCTGGTCAGGTCAGGTCAGGTCAGGTCAGGTCAGGTCAGGTCAGGTCTGGTCAGGTCTGGTCAGGTCAGGTCAGGTCTGGTCAGGTCTGGTCAGGTCTGGTCAGGTCTGGTCAGGTCTGGTCAGGTCTGGTCAGGTCTGGTCAGGTCAGGTCTGGTCAGGTCTGGTCAGGTCTGGTCAGGTCTGGCCAGGTCTGGCCAGGTCTGGTCAGGTCTGGTCAGGTCTGGTCAGGTCTGGTCAGGTCTGGTCAGGTCTGGTCAGGTCTGGTCAGGTCTGGTCAGGTCTGGTCAGGTCTGGTCAGGTCTGGTCAGGTCTGGTCAGGTCTGGTCAGGTCTGGTCAGGTCTGGTCAGGTCTGGTCAGGTCTGGTCAGGTCTGGTCAGGTCTGGTCAGGTCTGGTCAGGTCTGGTCAGGTCTGGTCAGGTCTGGTCAGGTCTGGTCAGGTCTGGTCAGGTCTGGTCAGGTCTGGTCAGGTCTGGTCAGGTCTGGTCAGGTCTGGTCAGGTCTGGTCAGGTCTGGTCAGGTCTGGTCAGGTCTGGTCAGGTCTGGTCAGGTCAGGTCTGGTCTGGTCAGGTCAGGTCTGGTCTGGTCAGGTCTGGCCAGGTCTGGCCAGGTCTGGCCAGGTCTGGCCAGGTCTGGCCAGGTCAGGTCAGGTCAGGTCAGGTCTGGTCACTGAACGCAGCGCCCGGACGTGCTCGTGGCTCTCCTCACAACTGCCCCACCAGCCGTGTGATTGACTGAGTGATTGCTGAGAGCGAACTGTGATTAAATGTGTGCCTATGCGGTTGGAACAGAAGACAGCCAGAGTGAACTGTGAGTGCGAGTGATTAGATTGTGAGTTGACTTTGATCTAAGTCAACGGACCAGACTAGAGTCCTGTGCACAGCCCATGCCGGCGTGACCTAGGACGAGTCACAGCCGCCAGCCAATCAGGAGTCTTTTCGTGGCAGGATCCAGTGTTCGTGTTCAAACATCAGGCCAACCAGATATTGATCGGACAACTGAAGTGCATTCCCTTAAAGGGATATTGCCACCTCCGGAGGATTTCTAAAAAGCAACTTAAATGAATGGTGGGGATCAACAATCCTCAAGCTCAAACTTGCTCCTGCAGCACCTAAAGCAGGGTATCGGCAATTTACTTTTATTTTCTGACTCAAAAACGTTGGTCCCAGCTGTGCTCAGTACTAGATTCATGATGGCCGCTCTCATCCAGTTTGGCTGTGAAATTAGCGCCCGCCCAAATCCGAAGCGTCCGAATTCGCCGAGACTTGACCTTGAAAAGTCTTCTATGTTATAAGGTCACAAATCTCCTACGGCCCCAAAGTCGAGTCATAGCCATTCCTGCTGTTTTATTCATGTTTTATTATGAAAGAGGCTATGGTTGTTGAAAATATAATTAACTGTATACGCATTTTAATTTTAAAGTGCACTGACGGAATGGTGATGTTGAGTTTGCAATATTCAAAAGCAAATCATAGTCCGCAAAGAAGTGATTCTAAATAGTGATGAGGCGGGTCCAATTTTACGAATGTGTGCCAATCATGAGTGGTGCAAAAGTACTTTTTTTGTATCTAATGGGAGGGAGTTTCGGGAACCAAATTTTGCAGGTGAAATTGGACACGCTTAATCTACCGATCAGACTTGTCAATGATTCAATGTGAATCGACTACTTTTGATTGAATCATTCTTATTTCAAATGAATGACTCATGAATCGATTCACCTCATGCGCAAACCTGTTGTGAGTCACTGATTTAATCATTCATACAGAGAAAATAGGCTGATTGAATCATTCATTGCTCAAAGAATCATTCTTTTTTGGTCGAACAGCATAAACTGTCCACAAAATATGCCAGCGTATGCCAGCGACCCAGCATTCATCTGTGCCCTGTGGACAAACCAGGCACTTAATGGCCAATTATATGAGCTCTGTGTCCTGAGCTGTAGCCTGTAATTCATCTATGCGTAAAGAAAGCGGGGCTTTGTGTCCAACTCCAGTGGGCACAAAGCCACTGTTCAATCAGCCCTAACTAGGTGAATACCTTGGAACTGGTAGGGTTAGGGGTAGGTACCTAAATACTTAGAAAAGGTAACTAACTCATACTTTGGTTCACAAACCACACAGTACACGCACATCTTTTTCACACGAAAAATTATCAAAAGGTACCCACCTTTTCCCAATTTCTAGGCTATACCATATCAAAAACTAAATCATAAACAAACATTTGCATGACCTCCGCATGTCCCAAATATCACTGTCGCATCGGCTCCGCTTTATTCCACATCATGCTTTATAAAAAAATAATACCTAATGCAAAATCAAAATAAATGTTCTATTCGCTTAAAAAAGTGAATCGTAAAGTCATTAATGCTTTTGGAACTTGGAATTTGCAATTATAATAAATATTATAAATATCATTTTATAATCAAAATAAACAACACGTGTGTCCAATTGGCTCACATTCACATTCACATTCGGAAATACATTCGCGGACCATTTGGATTGACTTCAGAATTGGTACACAGATAGATCACGACCTAGTGAGCATTCTGGTAAAATCTTAGAGTCGCACATTCAAAATCAAAGGAGTTAGAGCAGGTCAGATAGGTTTAAGGTCAAACAGCAGACTATTCCGATTTGCATGGAAATTAGCACACTGGTAGAACATAACCTCCTCATCACGCTCATGAAATCTTAGAGTCGCACATTCAAAATCAAAGGATTTAGAGCAGGTCATATGTTTAAGGTTAAACAGCAGACTATTCTGATGTGCATGAAAATTGGCACACAGGTAGAGCATGACCTCCCTATCACGCTCATAAAATCTTAGAGTCGCACATTCAAAATCAAAGGAGTTAGACAAAGGAGTCGACACTTCACTTTAATGTTGAGTGATTGAATCAAGATTGAATCATTCATTATGGTAATGTTGAGTGATTGAATCATGATTGAAGCATTCATTATGGTAATGTTGAGTGATTGAATCATGATTGAATCATTCATTATGGTAATGTTGAGTGATTGAATCATGATTGAATCATTCATTATGGTCTGTGAATCACTGTGAATCGACTCATGACAAATATGAATCATTGACAAGTCTGCTACCGATACACACCAAAAACTCCATATTGGCCTGCGAGGTGGCAATATCTCTTTAAACCAAAACTGCCCGAGTTGCGACTTGAACTATCCACCGTGTGACGACACACTTGCCGTTAGCGAGGCTTGGCTAACAGCGAGCGTGCCAACTCGGTTGCTGACAGTGAGCGGATATCGGGTCCCCGCCGTGACCGACCACGTACAAGCCGTCTGGCCAAGGGTCACGGCGGCGTTGTGCTGTTGTGTGATTCGTACGGTGCGTCAGTGGTCCCAACGCCCGCAGCGCCTAACACAGGGGGCTCACTCCGGCACACTCAGCATTACGCAGGAGGGTCCTATCCAATACCAACCTCTGATTGGTTGTGACGTCAACGGTACATGACTTTTGCTAGCCGGCATGCTCAGCGTGCAAAATACCATTGGGATCCTCCCCTTTAACTCGAAAACTAAAATAGCTAGAGGGACGCAGAAAACAGCGTGCAAAAGCTCTACAAGGCAATCCGAAGTTACTTCGGGTATTATTTGTCTCAGGTCAACATTGAAGTCACCAGGTCATCAAAGGTTACATTTTCCAAGTGAAGGACTTTGCTCTAGAAACACCCAAATATCTCGGGAACTATGAGAGCTAGTAACAAACGGAAAAAAGCAATAGAAAGTTCATGCAAATTCAAATCGCCATAGTTCACTCAAATTTAAGCTCAGGTCAATAGTTTAGGGCCCAGAGGTCACCAAAGGTGACAAATACATTTTTTTCTTTAAATCATGAATAACTTTGTATTGGTTAGATATATAGCAGTAATTTTAACACCATCGTGTTTGTCTCATAAAGGCGCTTCGAAAGAACATATTAATGGTGACCTGGTTAGGTCAACTTCAAAATTTGACCTCCGGTCAAGGTCATTTGGTGATCCAGGTAAGTCATGTTGCATATGGGGCGACGCGAATCGACGAGACAAACACAGTGGTATCATTTGCACATTTCTATCTTTATTCTATCAAGAGTTATTGGCAAAAGGGTGCTGGTGACGTAAGATGACCTCAGCCGATCTTGCAGAGATCACTGAGCAACACTTGTACCTGGGTCATCAATAATGAGCTAAAATAACATGATTCTGAAATAATTGGGCTGATCCAATGCATATTCTCTGAAAAGGAGGCATTTGTATATTTTCCCAAATTGACATATAATGGCGAGGTCACGAAATTGACCTGACCTTAGGTCACCGATACAAACAAAATCCGAGATAAGCGAATTGTAGGTACTTATGATTTTATGAAATCCTGAAAGTTCCAAATTTATCGGACAAACACTATGGACAAACACTATATACAAACACAAACACGGCTTTGGCACGACCACAAACATTTTTGGAGGTAAGGTCGCTTGACGTGACCTGGTGACCTGAAGTTAAAACTTTCACACAATGTGAGTGATGTGAGTGATGAGATGCACACATAGCCGTGCCAAATTTGCTAGTAGGGGGGGGGGGGGCAAATTATAAATGCTGGTTGGGAGTCCCGCGGTGCTCCCAGCCAGCCTGCGGGGCCCTCTAAGGCAGACAGAATGCCCTCAGTCGGCCTGAAGGGGCCCCCGGTAGGCCTGAGGGGTCCTCGGAAGGCCTGCGACTTTAACATGGGCCTGTCCGGCGTTCTATTGCGACCATGTAGAGACCCAGCAAAATATAGAGGCCCTAAATCCGAGGAGATCTGGTGGGGGCGTCACTTTGACCACCCGAGGTTTCTCGAGAATAGCGAGAAAACAGCGGCGCGCAGCAAATTTGGTACGGCTATGTGTGCATCAATTACCCACATTGTGTGAAAGTTTTAACTTCAGGTCGTCGCAAGTCAGGCCACCAGGCCAAAGCCACAGTGTTTGTCCGATAAATTTGAAATTTGCAGGATTTCATCAGGTCATAAGTACCTACAATTCATTTATCTCGGATTGCCCCGTGCCCCCCCCCCCCCTTGGCTACGTCTCTGCTCAGGTTCAACCAGTGGTGGGGATCTAGGTTTCTAGTTTGGTTTCGTGTTTCGAATTTCGCAACAAATTTAGAAAAAAGGGCGCCATACTCGCACATGAGCGCCGTCAGCGAAAGTTGTTGAGCGGGGGGAGTGGTAAATAGTGCGGGGGCTAAAGCAACCCCGTCAGGGGCGGATCCAGAAAATCTTCAAGGGAGGGGGGGGGGGGGGTCATCAATTGCAGTGGTGCCCCTACCTATAACCAAATCTGAAAACTCATCGGATTTGGTCCACTATATTTTGAGGGTGCCCCTATTTCAGCTTTTTTTTATTGACAACGTTGGCTATAGGTATTTGTAATATCAGTCGTACCCTTTCTATCATTTAAAGTGCCGCGGATGGTGCTAAATTATTTGTACAGTCAAGAGCGGCCCCAGACGGCCGATGAAGAATTGACCAAGAGGGAATTCGAGTTTTGTGACCAGGGGGGGGGGGGGGTTGGAAGCGTTTTTTTACAAGCAGTAAATCTTATGCATGCGATAAACTATTATTGCGCCCAAAATTTGAGGTTTTGAGCGGGTTGGAGAACTAAGTTTTGCTATTGGAACCAGACTGGTTATTGATTCGACACTGATTGAATCGATTAGAATCGTTCAATCAAAATTCATTGAATCAAAACATAATTGATTCACCACCAGATATTTTGATTCATGAATCGTGATTGAATCAAAACCCGCATCGAATCAAGGCTGATTGAATCAAAAGATTTAACGATTCAAGTACACTGGTAAATTGTCCAAATACATGGAGTCCCAGTGGCTACATTCAATTATACTGAAATACTATTGCTGTACCAATGTTTTAATGATCATATATATGCATGTTTTTGTAGCGAGATACATTTTAAATTGTCCAAAAGAAACAGAGGGAAAAAGAAGAAAGTATAGAGATAAGCAGAAGAATAGAAACATTCTAAAAGCAAAAGCTATGTATATTTTTAAAAATTGAACATGATCAGCTGGTGGGAAAGTGCACGGGGATGCTTTTAGCCTTATCTCATGCCAAACATTGCCTGCCATCCGACATCATCGCGTCTCTGGTCACATCTCTAGTCGTGTCACATATCAGATACTGCATATCCATCTACGGTACTACCACGGACTGGCCCAGAGACATAGCATACAGAAGGTGCTGAACTTCTGCGCACGTGTTGTATGTGGCAGACGTAAATACGACCACATATCTGCCGACTACGAACAGCTTGGGTGGCTCAACGCGGAGCAGCTAACCACTTACCATCGCGGTGTATCATTGAGAGAGTACGTACCACTGGACTCCCGGTCGGTATTGCCAAACACCTCGTCACCAGCGACCACCAGGCACGTAGCCAGGATTTCGTCCAGGGGGGGGGGGGGGCGGCGCCTCGAAAGGGCCCCTTCCCGAGCGTTGAAAGGCCCCCCACCCCCCAAAAAAACGCACGAAAAGGCACGTTACAAGGCTGGAAAATGCAGTACGGCAGGTATGGCATGGGCCATACCAACGTTTAGGAGCTGGAGTTAGCAAACTGCCACATCAACTTTGGAACCAGCGACACGAATTTGGAATCAGCTATACGAACTTGGAATATCTTTTTAAGCTCAAGACCTGGAACTCTTAAACAAATTGCGCCGCGGAGCGACGCGAAATTTTTGAGTATTGTGCCCTGGGTTGCTTTCTCATCAATGCGTCGCATTGCGTATGGTGCGGACCTCTAAAATTGCTATATTGTGCGTTTAAAAGTGCGGGGGGAAAAGGTGCTAAAATGAACTATTTTGCCCAATAATATAGGAAAGTAGCAACATAACACAAATGCGCCGAGAAACTGACCGATTTTTTTCCTAACCCACATATAATTGAATTTTTAGTTGAATTGCGCCGCGGAGCGGCGCGAAAATTTTGAGTTTTATTTCCTGTACAACTGTATTCTTACTGTTGAAAGACCCAAGGTCCCTTCAGATCGTCTTGGGGCCCTTCTGACCTTTTCTACGCCCTTCCGACCTGTTCAGGGACTCATCTGGGATCCGCGAAGCGAAAAGACATGATGTGGAGTGGGTGATATATATACATAATACAAAGAGGGCTTACTCTACAGGAAAAAATATAATCGAATCTTTCGGGTATATTGTAGCACCCTGACGAAGGGTGTTACAATATACGCGAAAGCTCCGCTTTTAATATTTTTATTGTGGAGTAAGTCCTCTTTGTATTTAATCTTCATCTGCGATCTCTACGTGCTTTGACCCTTCCGGTCTCACCAGAGACTCCTCTGACCTTCCAAGAAGCCCCTCTTGTGTGTCAAGGGGCCCATACGGCCTGTTCAGAGGTCCTTCCGACCTGGCCAGGGACTGCACTGGCTGCTTTGTCGCCCTGCCGACATGCTCAGGGGCAGGGGCGGCGGATTGCGGGGCGCAGGGTACCCAAAATCCCCCTCAAATGAAAATCCTGGGGATGGGAAGGGTCATGTTGCCCCAGATTGAGCAGGCTAAAATCTGTGGGGGGGGGGGCAAAACTACCCTTTGCCCCCAGGATTTTCGACTGGGGGGAATTTTGGGTACCCTGCCCCCACAATCCGCCGCCCCTGCTCAGGGGCCCCTCCGACCTGCCCAGGGGCCCCTCCAGTCTGGCTAGAAACTCATCCGGCAGGTTCAAGGGGCTTTCCGACCGGCCCAGGGACCCTTTCGGTCTAGCCAGGGGCCCCTCTGACTTGCCCAGGAGCCCCTCCGATCGGCCCAGCGACTCTTCTGGTCGGCCTGCGCTGGCTGCTTTGTCGCCCTTGTCGACCTGCTCAAGGGGCCCTCCGACCTGCCCTGGGGCCCTCCGTGCTGTCTAGGGGCCCATTCGACGTGTTCAGGGGGCCCATTCTACGTGCTCAGCCCTCAGAGGCCCCTCTGACCCGCTCAGGGGCCCTTTCGGTCTTACCAGGAGCCCCTCTGACATGCACAGGGGCCCTCTTAACTTCACAGGGGCCCTCTGGTCTCTCCAGGGGCCCTTTAACCTTATAAGGGGCCCTTCCGACCTAGCAAGGGATTGCGCTGGCTGCTTTGTCGCCTTGCGACATGCTCCGAGGGCCATCCGACCTGCCCTGGGGCCCCTCCGTGCTGGCTAGGGGCTCATTCGGCATGTTCAGGGGCCCTTCTGACCCACCTAGGGGCCCTTTAGGTCTAGTCAGGGCCCCTCTGACCTGCACAGGGGCCCTCTTAACTTCCCAGGGGCCCTCTGGACTGTCCAGGGGCCCTCCAACCTGCTCAGGGGCCCTTATGACCTGGCAAAGGACTGCGATGGCCGCTTTGTCGCCCTGTCGACATGCTCAGGGGCCTCTCAACCTGCCCAGGGGCCCCTCTGTGCTGGCTAGGGGCCAATTCGACGTGTTCAGGGGGCCCATTCGACGTGCTCAGGGGGCCCTATGACCCACTCATGGGCCCTTTCGGTCTTGCCAGGGGCCCCTCTGACATGCACAGGGCTCTTTTGAACGTCCAAGGGGCCCTCTGGTCTTTCAGAGAGGGCCGTGGTGGCCCTAAAGGGCCTCTGAAGTCCGCTAAACTCTCTAAAGACCATGCTTCGTGTAGTAAAGAGCCTATGATACCGCGCTTCGCGCGGTCTCGTTGGCCCTTTTCGGCGGCCCTTTTTTGGCCCTCGCGCGCCAAAAAGGACCCTCCTGGCCTCTAGGGGGGGGGGGGGGGGGCGGCCGCCTCCGCCGCCCTCCCCTTGGCTACGTGCCTGGCGACCACCAACATAGCACCAGAACACGCGGTCAGCTACAGCGACCCAGTGCTAAATCGAACGCAGGTGTTCGTAGACTGTGTTTTAGCGGTGCTGATATGCACAACAGACTACCGCAGGACATCCGCGAAGTAGTACTCACCAGTTTTAAGACTCGGGTGATTGACTGGCTGCTCCGCGATGCTGGCTAGGCGCTGATGAGTGTGTGTGGCCAGTGTGTATGGTGGGTGTGTATGGCGGGTGTGTGTGGGTCTGTGATTTACATTTGAATGTCCAAGTTTTTACCATATTGACGTGCGACTCGGAAAAGCCACGCTCGATGTGGAAGGGTGGCAAAATACATGTCTATGTCTATGTCTATGTCTGGTCAGCTCTGGTCAGCTCTGGTCAGGTCAGGTCAGGTCAGGTCTGGTCAGGTCAGGTCTGGTCAGGTCTGATCAGGTCTGGTCAGGTCTGTTCTGGTCAGGTCTGGTCAGGTCTGGTCAGGTCTGGTCAGGTCCGGTCAGGTCAGGTCTGGTCCGGTCTGGTCAGGTCTGGTCAGGTCTGGTCAGGTCTGGTCAGGTCAGGTCTGATCAGGTCTGGTCAGGTCTGGTCTGGTCAGGTCTGGTCAGGTCTGGTCAGGTCTGGTCAGGTCTGATCAGGTCAGGTCCGGTCAGGTCTGGTCCGGTCTGGTCAGGTCTGGTCAGGTCTGGTCAGGTCAAGTCTGGTCAGGTCCGGTCAGGTCCGGTCAGGTCTGGTCAGGTCTGGTCAGGTCTGGTCAGGTCTGGTCAGGTCTGGTCAGGTCAGGTCTGGTCAGGTCTGGTCAGGTCTGGTCTGGTCAGGTCTGGTCAGGTCTGGTCAGGTCTGGTCAGGTCAGGTCTAGTCAGGTCTGGTCAGGTCAGGTCTGGTCAGGTCTGGTCAGGTCTGGTCAGGTCAGGTCTGGTCAGGTCTGGTCTGGTCAGGTCTGGTCAGGTCTGGTCAGGCCTGGTCAGTTCTGGTCAGTTCTGGTCAGTTCTGGTCAGTTCTGGTCAGGTCAGCTCTGGTCAGGTCTGGTCAGCTCTGGTCAGCTCTGGTCATGTCTGGTCAGGTCTGGTGGTCAGGTCTGGTGGTCAGGTCTGGTGGTCAGGTCTGGTGGTCAGGTCTGGTGGTCAGGTCTGGTGGTCAGGTCTGGTGGTCAGGTCTGGTGGTCAGGTCTGGTGGTCAGGTCTGGTGGTCAGGTCTGATGGTCAGGTCTGGTGGTCAGGTCTGGTGGTCAGATCTGGTGGTCAGGTCTGGTGGTCAGGTCTGGTGGTCAGGTCTGGTGGTCAGGTCTGGTGGTCAGGTCTGGTGGTCAGGTCTGGTGGTCAGGTCTGGTGGTCAGGTCTGGTCAGGTCTGGTCAGCTCTGGTCAGGTCTGGTCAGGTCTGGTCAGGTCAGGTCTGGTCAGGTCTGGTCAGGTCTGGTCAGGTCTGGTCAGGTCTGGTCAGGTCTGGTCAGGTCAGGTCTGGTCAGGTCTGGTCTGGTCAGGTCTGGTCAGGTCTGGTCAGGTCTGGTCAGGTCTGGTCAGGTCTGATCAGGTCTGGTCAGGTCTGGTCAGGTCTGGTCAGGTCTGGTCAGGTCTGGTCAGGTCTGGTCAGGTCTGGTCAGGTCTGGTCAGGTCTGGTCAGGTCTGGTCAGGTCAGGCCATGCAAACATCGCCTGCCATTACTGGTACGCTGGTGAGATGATGATGACCTATAGCATGATGATGATGACCTATAGCATGATGATGACCTATAGCATGATGATGATGATGACCTATAGCATGATGATGATGATGACCTATAGCATGATGATGATGATGATGACATAACATGATGATGATGATGATCTATAGCATGATGATGATGACCTATAGCATGCTGATGATGATGACCTATAGCATGATGATGATGATGACCTATAGCATGATGATGACCTATATCATGATGATGATGATGATGATGCCCTATATGATGATGATTATGATGATGATGATGATGATGATGATGATGATGATGATGATGATGATGATGATGATGATGATGATGATGATGATGATGATGATGATGATGATGATGATGATGATGATGATGATGATGACCTATAGCATGATGATGATGATGATGATGACCTATATCATGATGATGATGATGACCTATAGCATGATGATGATGACCTATAGCATGATGATGATGATGACATATAGCATGATGATGATGACCTATAGCATGATGATGATGATGATGATGATGATGATGACCTATATCATGATGATGATGATGATGATGATGATGATGATGACCTATATTTTGATGATGATGATGACCTATAGCATGATGATTGATGATGATCATGATGATGACCTATATATAGCATGATGATGATGACCTATATGATGATGATGATGATGACCTATATCATGATGATGATGATGATGACCTATATGATGATGATGATGATGATGATGATGATGACCTATAGCATGATGATGAGTATGATGACATATAGCATGATGATGATGATGATGACCTATATCATGATGATGATGATGATGACCTATATCATGATGATGATGATGATGACCTATAGCACCTATATTTCCTTCACCGTGTATAAAGCAGCTTTTCCTGCAAATAGGTACATTGATGTCGCATATTGTTGGCAACTCTTGTGTCTATCCGCCTACCACGCAATCCATTCACGTCACCCGGCAGATACTGGTGGTCCGACCCACCCACACTGCGGCGCGGCGCGGCGCGGCTCGGGACAGACAGGACAGCTGGGGCATTACACGACATTTCGACATTTTTCCCTCACATTTTAACCCTTCTCTCACGTTTTGTTCAAAATTAGTCTATAGGGTTATCTTGGGTCCTGAATTTAGCTGTGGCAATATTAGCTCGATCTGACCTCAGGTTTTAGAGTTATAGCGTCAGGCATTTTGGCAAGGTCACGCTGCAGAGGTATGTTGGGAAGCCAAAATAACGCATTTGACTTAAATAAATATCAAAAATAATTATTTGGCTGAATTCGCAATGAAACAGATTATATTTCTGGTATTTCTTTGCGTGACCTTGAATGACCTTGAAACCGTGACCTAGTGACTTTTTTTTTCGTTGACCTCGTGACCCTGGGTACACCTCTGATTTCAATTTTTCACTTCGCAAAATACTTGTTAATAAATTGCCTAAAAACGCAAACAATAAAAAAGAACGTTTTTCCTCCAATTTCCATATTTTCCGCCAATATACGTGCGTGTTTTCGAATTATCCCCTAGGGGTAGGAGTAACGGGCATATATATCAGCTACCATTGCAGCTAGAGACCCGATTTTGGTATACACATTGTCAGGGTGACTAGCAACACCAGGCAGGCAGCCGTGGTCCAAAACGGATCGAAAGGCGAAGACCACGCCCAAATCAGTCCCATAGATTCGGAGCATTACGTCGGCAACGATTTTTTTGGGCTGTTTTGGTCAAATTTGGTTCACTTCGATTGAACCAAAATGAATAAAACTCCAAACTTAGACTACGCCGGATCGAATGATGAAGACCCCACCCAAATCGATCCCATAGTTTTAAGTATGACGTTGTCGGCAACGATTTTTGGCGGTTTTGGTCCAATTTGGTCCACTTAGATTAGACCAGTGAATACAACTCAAAATGGCACTGTTTTAGACCACGCCGGATCGAATGGCGAAGACCCCACCCAAATCGGTTCCATAGATTCGCAGATATATGCCCGTTACCCCCCCCCCCCCCCCCCCCCCCCCCCGAGGGGGTAATTCGAAAACACGCACGTATATCGACGGAAAATATGGAAATTAGAGGAAAAACGTACCTTTTGTATTTGTTGCGTTGTTAGGCAATATATTGACAGAGTATTTTGCAAAGTCAAAAATTGAAATCAGGTGTACCCGGGGTCATACGAGGTCAACGAAAAAAAGGTCACGAGGTCACGGTTTCAAGGTCATTCAAAGTCACGTAAAAAAGCCCAGAAATAGAATCGCTGTTTCATTCCGAATTCAGCCATATGATTATTTTTGATATTTAGTTACGTCAAATGCGATATTTCGGCCTCCGAACATACCTCTGCAGCGTGACCTTACCAAAAGGCCCGAGGCTATAACTCGAAAACCTGGTCAGATCGAGCTAATATTGCCACAGCTAAATTCAGGACCCTATAGACCAATTTTGAACAAAACGTGAGAGATGAGGGTTATCTAGACTTGTCGAAATGCCGTGGAATGCCCCAGCTCTCACACGGCCGGCGCTCCACTGCGGCGCGGCCCGGGACAGACAAGGACAGACAACGCCCACACGGCCGGCGCTCCACTGCGGCGCGGGACAGACAAGAGGACAGCTCTCACACGGCCGGCGCTCCACTGCGGCCCGGGACAGACAAGAACACAGCCCTCACACGGCCGGTGCTCACATGTGTCGGATGACAGGGAGATGACCGAGCCGCGCCGGGGCTCAGACTTCACCGGCGGCAGCGTCGACCCCCGGCGACCGTCGCGGCGAGCGGGCGTGATCGGCAGTGAGAAGCGGCGCACGTTCGAGCGCTGGTTGAAGCCGGAGCAGAGCTGGATCTGCAGGACACAGCGTGCGGCCGCGGTCACCTGCGGAAGAGCGCCGCTACCGGACACGCCAGCAGCTGTATACGGCGCAGTCACCTGCAGAAGAGCGCCGCTACCGGACACGCCAGCAGCTGTATACGGCGCAGTCACCTGCAGAAGAGCGCCGCTACCGGACACGCCAGCAGCTGTATACGGCGCAGTCACCTGCAGAAGAGCGCCGCTACCGGACACGCCAGCAGCTGTATACGGCGCAGTCACCTGCAGAAGAGCGCCGCTACCGGACACGCCAGCAGCTGTATACGGCGCAGCGCAGCGCAGCCGACACCCACCGGCGTGTGTAAACCGGTGTGAACAAACTGTAAACCAATGGCTCTGGCTGGTTGTGCTAGCTGCCCTGGTTTCGACCCAATGCTAGCTGGCTGGTTTCAGGCTACACTACGCTTTTTTAAACAGTAAGGTTCAGTTTGACTAAGGATGAGGAAAGCAGATACTCTTGATAAGAATAATGGACACTGTAGGGGCGAATCATGTCCTAATACCATCCCAGCAATGCTCTCGATATATATATATATATATATATATATATATATATATATATATATATATATATATATATATATATATATATATATATATCAAAACATGGCATGCAGGAAGTAACCAATTTTCACAAATCCAAATGCTCAATTTTTTTGGCTACGGGTGAATGTCTGCTAACACTTCCGCCATACATCAAATAAATAAACAGAACATGAAAGCGTTCGATCGAACAGTCACATCGTCTTCTAACAGACTTAAGTCACAAAAAAGGAACACCATAGACTGACTGACTTCACAGACTGCCGCACTCACTCCAGTACCCACGAGCGTCCATTAAGGGAAATAATGACCTTTTCCACAAAAATGAAGTTAGCACTTGAAATGGGAAGAAGCACTCAACTTATAGTAAATCTAAACACATTTTGCATAAAAATGTCCCTAGCCGAAGTTATTTCAAGTTAAAGTTGAAAAGCGTTCCACGCTTATAACGGTCGGTACTCAGCAAGTACTCGGTAACGAATTCACTGCTAAAATTAGCCTCCTACGCATTGCTATTTATCATGAAGTATGTAATATGTTTCCTGCACTCTATGTTTTTGCGAATATGTACCAAACTTTTATGAACAATCAACAAGCATTTGAAAAAAGTGCATTGAAATCGACAGTTTAGTTTGGCCCCGGACGGTGACCTATTTAGAAGAGATGCAAATTTCAGGACCAAGGAGCCGGCGCCGGGCCCAAATTCAGGCCCGGCGGGCCTGAAGCTGTGTCTGAACGCAGGCATGCCAGGCTTATGCCGGGCTCAGCTAAAATTATACATTTTTCAACAAAATGTGATAAATAAATATGAATCAATATTGGCAGAACAATGTTTAAAGATCATGATAAATTGGAATAAAACACTTCCAACAATAAAACAGCACCATAAGTATTTAGTGTTCTCGACTCATTTTTTTCATTTAACAAAAATTGTTATCCCCATGCATTTTCAACATACAGGTATGCAATACATTACAATGCAAACATGAAACATTTATCTGAACCGTTTTCCCATAATCAATCAATACACATTTAACAAAACCGTGATGCATTCGGCGGATTAAAGGGAATGATTCACCTTGTATTAGTTTTGAACTGAGATAGCCATTATCTTGGGCCGTTATTGAAATGTCTAAATTACTAAGGTCATTTTCCCCAAACTTCAACCGTTTTTAAGCAATTTAATTTACCATTTGCAAAATGCACCCAAGGTGGTGCAGCCGTTGATTAGCTGACAGCCACTTTGTCAGCCAATCCCACTTTCTCAGCCAATCAGCGGCAGTATATAGCACAATAATGACGTCATTAGCCCCCCCCCAAAAAAACTTAATTTGTGTAAAGTTAAGTAACTTTTCTAGATAAAAATGATCACCATCGTTTTCAGCAGCACTTACTTCATATTTTCGACCACAACCAGCGTATATTTGACAACTTTCAGAAAGGTGAAACATTCCCTTTAACTTGGCCCCCTACGACGAATTATTTAGTATTTAGTGTATGCGATTTGTTCAGAGGTAATTCAACGATAGGTATTAAACGTTGAACAGATTGAAACAAAAGCGCCAGATATGTCGTGCTCCCAATAGTGAAGGGAAAACACCGATCATGAACTCCGAAAGAAGTATATGTACTTGTTTGTTAAATTTCCCCAAAAAAATAATTTTCGAAATATAAAAGTTGTGATTTAATTTTTTAATTGAGACTCGATCAATTTAATATCATACATGTGGCATAAGATAATGCATAAAAATAGATAAAAAGGCCATTATTTCCCTTTAATATTTAAATACGAGACCAATACGTCCTGGAGTGGCTGTGATGCCGCTCCTGACGGCTGGCCCGATATAACTGTAACGAGGCCAGGACGGCTCGAGCCTGGCCGGAAGCCAGCGCCGGTCAGCCCTGGCCGCCGATGCTGCAACTTGGAACACTGACAGGATGACTCGGGGGCAGACAAGGGCAGACAGGGCAGACAGGGCAGACAGGGCAGACAGGGCAGACTCGGGTGGATAATGGCTCGGCGAGTCTGAGAACCGTGCAAATGAAGCCGTGCAGGACGTCTGGGGAAGTCTGAGAACTTGGAACACTGACAGGCATCACTCGGGGGCAGACGAGGGCAGACAAGGCAGACAAGGCAGACAGGGCAGACAGGGCAGACACGGCAGACAGGGCAGACTCGGCTGGATAATGTCTCGGCAAGTCTGATAACCGGCCGGATGAAGGAAGGTTCACAACTGGCGCTCGTCTGACGTGACGATGTGTGGCACCAGGTCGGTCCGACTGCCAACGGACCGGTGCAGCTGCTAATGTGACGTCACTAACCTTCTCCGGGTTCGGAGCGCTGTCAGAGTCTTCCGATGACGACATGGTGGAGTCGAAGGAGAGCAACTAGTTCTGCAGCACGCAGCTCACCACTCGTGAACACGCTACACAGTTACAGGGGGCCAGGTGACGGTGCGAGCCAAATGCGCCTCTACGCGCTCTCAGACCCAGATAGTACGGTGAAGATTACCTACGGGGAGAGGGAAGCATTTGTTTAGCTGGAACGAGTGCTAGCAAATTTAAGTCATAATGAAAAGCAGCCAGGCGAGCCAGGGCCTCCTCTAACATGTTAGCTGGGGGGGGGGGGGGGGGGGGTAGTGAAGCCGCCGGCCCCCCCGTCGAGCTGAAATCGGATAACTGGGGGAGGGGGGGGGCAGGTAATTGTCATCGTGTCTGTATAAAAACAACATACTCCAATCGACGAGAGAAAAAATCAATTGACGTAGATTTACAGGGAAAGAACGGTAAACTAAGGGAAGAAGACTATGGTTAATTTGTTAAGAAATACCATTTCAGTCTTGGTGCAGAAAAGTACCTATGCTGACTGGTGTTCTGACAATAATCAATGTCCCGATCTCATCCCATCTCCTGACAGTCACGCGGCATGTTGGGTAGCCATGTAGGGTAGGTGATTTGTGATGCTGGACTGACAGCTGGGATTTTTCGACATTCGGTTTGACCATTGACGGCGGATTGCATTTTCGGGGGGGGGGGGCAAAGCAATCTCCTATGCCCTACAGCGTCAGGGCCTTTTTGAAACTGTGGGCCCTTCCTGTGGTCAGCCTGTCAGAGGCCTAATGAAGCCATCGGCGGGTCTTGAGGCATTTCAACTGCTCTGAAAGAGCCCTCGGTCAGGTGTGTAGTGTCCTCGGTCAGGTGTGTCAGTGTCCTCGGTGTCCTCGGTCCTGTGTCCTCGGTCCTATGCCCTCAGTGACCTGGGTCGGTCTGAGAAGGCATTTTACAGACCTACCCGACAGCTTGGTCAAAGAGGTCCCAGACGGGTCACAAGAAAACTCGACCGAAATAAGAAGGCCCTCGGCTTGTGTAAGAGGGCATTTATAGGCAGCCTGGGAGTTGCATAGGCCGGTTTGAGAGGCCCTACGCCAGTCTAGGAGGGCCTCAGCTAGTCTGAGAGCCTGCGACTGATCCGAGACGGTATTTTCCAAATCCGAGAGCGCCTTATGTCGGTCTGAGAGGTACCTTGGTCCGTTTGAGAGGCCCCTCGGGTCGGTCTGAGAAGGCTTCTGTCGAGCCTGAGAGGGTTCTAGGCCGATGCGATCCGGCCGATCCGGAGGTTCTCTCTCAGACCTCAGAGGGCCCTACAGCAGACTCGAGAGGGCCCTCGGTTGGTCCTAGAAGGATACTGAAAGTTTGGTAACGATACTGGCAATACCTAGTTAACTAAATACTGCGAAGTAAAGAGAGGAGGCAAAATAGACGCATAGTATCTCGTGTATTAAGTTAACCCGCGAGTTACTGGGGTATATTCCATAACGCGCCTTACTGGGGGGGGGGGGGTATTCCCCCCCCACGGATCTCCGGAACTACTGGACCGCTTGTAAAAATTCAAACGGCATTCAGATACCCTGGGAAATTTATCGAGGGAAACATAATATTATTGACCTCGGGATCACTGATGACGTCGCAGGTCAGGTCAAGTACAAAATGTTTGACCGTGTCAAAAGGTCTCGATGAATGGAATTGTCGCGCAAAATTGCAATATTAAACGCATAAGCAGTCGATAAATCGGTATGATTCGTGTGTCTGGCACTTATAAGTACCATTATAAGCTGTGTATGACCTTAGGTCAGGTCAAGGTCACCCGAGGTCACGAGGTCAATCTGCAGATTACGGTCATTAGGCGTTGTAACACATGTTTATGAGTTTGTATTTCGTCTAGAACGCGAAAAATGACCTTAGAACATTGTTTGTTGCATATAAATAGAAATAAAAAGCAAACACAGAAATGCACTTATTATGCATAGTAATGCTGTGAGGTGGTCGATTTGTCATTTAAAGGTCATAAGTCAGTAATTTTTGAAGATATCTACTTCAAATTTGGTACACATATTCACCGAACAGATTTCAATCACATATATTCCGGTTTTTGGATAATTCTGATTTTTTTGTTGAAATTTTTGTAAAAACAAAAACAAAATGGATTTCTCAAAATTTTGAAGAAAAAATCAAAAATCCTAGATAGCAGATCGATATCCCGGTCTATTGTCAGTAACTTGATTGAAGAAAATTGAATTTATCTCAAACATTGTACCTTTGACAGCGTTTTCCGCAAACCATTCTCTTTCAACAAAAACGAAGACATGACGTCACTCTGACGTCATTCCCGGTTAACCAGTAATAACCTCATCTTTTCCTTTGGCCAACATGTGTAGAATTGATGTGAGAGAAGGTACTGCAAGATTGGTGACGATACTGGTGTTGGTTTAGGAGTTATTGCAAAATAACGGGGGGGATATATTTTCGGCTATGAGCCTTCTTCAGTGGATAATGACATGATGAACAAGAGAGCAATTAAATATACGAAACGAGGAAACTCGCGCCATAATTTAGCATACACTCCCCAAACAACAGCGTCTTGCACACACCGCAGCTAACACTAAAAATATACACCACAAGTACGCACAACATATATACTAACGTACCAGTAAAACGCCTTTTTGGGCGATGACCGAGCGAGCGCGCTCTGGTAAAGCTAAAACAGGTTTGAAATACGAAACGGTAAGGGAGCACACGTGGTACTGGTCAGTCATTTTAGTCCTCCAGAAAAATTGCCAGGCCGCAATGCATGCAAACATACAAATTAAGTTGTATTAAATTGTTCCATGATCTCCTTTCCAAATCCACCAAAAGGGAGTGCGTCCTGAGCGCTACATGCTTCAGCGTATATGCTTCAGCATAAATGCTTAGAATAATACAGTCATTTTTTATCAAGAATCATTTTAGCAAGGTTTTTTGTTCATTTCGACGTTCGCGTTTGCTAACTGCCACGCGCTGTGGTACCACCTCTATCAGAACGCACCATACCAAAAACAAAATTGATTTGATGTACCTATCCAATGGTGAAGACCCAATCTCAATCGGAGCAGTGGTTGCAAAGTTATTAGCTTCCGAAAAGCGTATGTATGGCCGGGTCGGGCCGGGTCAAATATAAATTTGTCTAGTAAGTTGACGAGAAACCTGACGGGCGCTTCGCGCCCGCTCGGTAATTACTACCAGCATCGCAACCATTACATCAATCGCAACATAAAAATGTTGGACTGACTATGTTGGACTGACTGACTGGTAGTAATATGTTAGTATATATGTTTTGCGTGCTTGTGGTGTAGATTTGTAGTGTTAGCTGCGGTGTGTGCAAGACGCTGTTGTTTGGAGAGTGTATGCCAAATTATCACGCGAGTTCCTCGTTTCGTATATATAATTGCCCCCTCTCTCTTGTTCTTCATGTCTTTATCCACTAAAGAAGGCTCATAGCCGAAAATATATTTTGATTTGTTTTGCTATTTGATACTAATATGAACATAAGGTTACACTTCATTCTACTTTTTCTAATAATTATGCTCAGAATAACGTTTGAAACAATTAATAAAGCAAATTACGTCATTTAGGATGATAAGAACACGAACCAGAGAACAAGAAAATCACAACAATACGAAATACGAAAATTAACATAAAGTGAACCGATTAAAAAAATAGACAATTAGGCAAGTGAAAAATTCGCGTGTCTTCGTCGCCGGCCGCGCATTCTTTTCAAGCTTAACCCGGCATTGGCTGGGTCTCAGCCGAACGCCATTGGCTGGAGGGGAGGGGGAGGGGCGAGTTTTTTCGCCCCCTGGTTGTCTTCCGAACCAATAACCACAGCGAAACGCGCAAGGCGGCAATCGAAAGATTTCAATGAGACACATCCAAAGCGTACACGAAATTGTCAAAATAAGGTGACATGTCAGGTCACGGTCAGGTCAAAGGTAAACATTGACATGAGTTTTTGGGCCATACTTTCCATCCAAAACCTTATAATGCGACTATGATTGCATAAAGTGTTCTCAAAGGTATAATACATATCCCGCATAAGCAAAAGTGAAATTGTAAGCAACGGTCAAGGTCACGTCACAAAAGGTCACAGGTCTACGAAAGCCATGCAACACATGTTGTATGGGTTATTTTACACGTATAATTCGATAGTAGCAGTCATTTTCACAACTTGACACCATATAAGGCCAAGGTCAGGTCACATAAGTTTAAAATTTGAAAATGAAAATGGCAGACACCCAACTGCCGCGCCAGTAGCTGCAGAAAAGCCACTTATAAACCAATCAAATATGCGGGCTTTCTGCAGCCACTGGTACTGAAAACTCAAAAATGGCTGCTCTAGATCGAACGGACGCCATTGCTGGGTGCAGACCACGGCTCTGCGCATGCCCAACGTGACGTCAGGCGACCGGCCGGCTGGTCGTCATGGTGACCAGCCGGCCGGCGCCGGAGCCACGTGTGCAACGTGACGTCAGGCGAACGGCCGTCCCGTCGCCATGGTGACGTGGGTGGAGCTTTTCAGAAAAAGTTGGTGGGGCAAAATGTCATATAGTCTGGTTGTTTTCAATGGTTCAAGTGAAAAATGGCCATTTCGACGCCAGGAAACCTTCAAATCTGACAAAAGTTGGTGGGGCAAAACACAAAGTTGGTGGGGCAGTCACCCCACCATTTGAATAGGAAACTCCACCCGTGGATGGTGACCGGGCGGCGGCGCCTGCGCAGAGCCAGCGCAGAGCCGGAGCCAGCATTCCCGTCATCTTACAACAAATGATCAAAACGAAATCGCTAATTATCATTAATCCTTGCTTTCAAAAGTGAATATAACTGAAAATATGAATGGACTAATTCATCTAGTTTTCATAGAAATAAGATATTATTCCTGAAAACCATGTTGTTGCTAAATATGACCATTTCCCGAACCAGCCACTTCCGGGATTCGAGCAAGATGGCGTCGCACAAACACCCCAGCCGTCTGGCAACACCAGAGCTAGTTTAAGATGAAATTGTTAATTTTAAGTAAACTATGGTGTTATCATTAAAATGGAGTTTCCAGAAAAATGCATTAATTCATAAAGTTACGATTGATACCAAAAATTAACTAGAAAAGCCGTGTTATTACGAGCTATAGACCCATTTACCCCAAACATCCCAATCACCCCAATCACCCCAAGCGCAAAATCCTTCGTGAAAACGGCTAGTAAGGAGCAATATCGTGTGCTGCGCTGCCGCCTGCAGATCGGCTGTGCCGCTCTACAGACTACAGCTACAGCTCTGATGTCCCTGACGAAACCATTGCATCGCTTCCGTATGCAGAGGCGGTCGCAGGGGAGGGGGCATCCGGGCCATTGCCCCCCAAAGGCCGATGAGGGGGGCCAACATATCTTTTGCCCCCCCCCCCCCCCCAAGTCACTTGGGGCCCAGGTGGGCCCACCTTGGCTTCAGGTCAGAATGGGCCCTCCTAGAGGTCAGAGAGGAGGCCAACTGGATGCCAGAATGGCCCCTGGAGGCTAAAGCGAGTCCTCTCGAGGCCAAAGTGGGCCTCTGGAGGTCGGAGAGGGCTTCTGGAGGCCAAAGTGGACCCCTGTAGGCCGGAGTGGGGCCTCCGGAGGTGAGGGCCAATGCTATCCCGAGGGCCCTCTGAAGGCCACAGGGGCCCTCTGATGCCCAAAGGGGCCCTCTGATGCCCAAAGGGGCCCTCTGATGCCCAGAGGGGCCATCTGATGCCCAGAGGGACTCTCTGATGCCCAGAGGGACCCTCTGATGCCCAGAGGGACCCTATGATGCCCAGAGGGGCCCTCTGAAAGCCAGAGTGGGCTCTCTGCAGGTCAGAGTGGACCCTCTGGAAGCCAGAGTGGACCCTCTGGAAGCCAGAGTGGACCCTTTGGAGGACGGATTGGGCCCTTTGGAAGCCAGGGGCCCTCCGGAGACAGAAGTGGGCCATCTGGAGGTGGATGCAGCAGTGGGCCCTCTGGAGGTAGAGACCGGAGTGGGCCCTCTGGAAGCTGGAGGGGCACTCTGAAGGTCACCGTCAGCATGGACCCTCTGAAAGCGAGAGTGGCCGTCGTGAAGCCAGAGGGACCCTCTGGAGGTCAGAGTTGGCCTTATGGAGGGTGGAGGCTGGAAAGGTCCACTAGTATCCGGAGGGCCCCTCTGGAGCCAGAGTGGGCCCTCCGGAGGTCAGAATGGTCCCTCTGGAAGTCACAGCGGGCCCCTATGGAGACCCGATGGGCCCTATGGATGTCAGAGTGGGCCTCTCTGAAAAATACCCTCTCAAACCAGCAAAAGACCCTGTCGCCGCTTGACGGCACTTGCAGGCCGACCGAGGGCCCTTTAAGCCTAGAAAGGGACTCACAGACTGTCATAGGCTCTTAGACGTCTGATAACGACCATCAGGGATAG
>JAXIVJ010003276.1:87500-96349 GCA_036785665.1 Chirona hameri
GGGCCCTTTCAGACCAACCGGGGGCCCTTTCAGACTAACCGCGAGCCCCCTTGCCAAGTTGCCCCCCCCCTCCAAAGGCCAGGGCTGCGACCGCCCCTGTCCGTATGAACGCATGTATGTATGTATGTATGTATGTATGCATGTATGCATGCATATATGCATGCATGCATGCATATATGCATGCATATATGCATGCATGCATGCATATATGCATGCATATATGCATGCATGCATGCATATATGCATATATGCATATATGCATATATGCATGCATGCATGCATGCATGCATGCATGCATGCATGCATGCATGCATGTATGCATGTATGCATGTATGCATGTATGCATGTATGCATGTATGCATGTATGCATGTATGCATGTATGCATGTATGCATGTATGCATGTATGCATGTATGCATGTATGCATGTATGCATGTATGCATGTATGCATGTATGCATGTATGCATGTATGCATGTATGCATGTATGCATGTATGCATGTATGCATGTATGCATGTATGCATGTATGCATGTATGCATGTATGCATGTATGCATGTATGCATGTATGCATGTATGCATGTATGCATGTATGCATGTATGCATGTATGCATGTATGCATGTATGCATGTATGCATGTATGCATGTATGCATGTATGCATGTATGCATGTATGCATGTATGCATGTATGCATGTATGCATGTATGCATGTATGCATGTATGCATGTATGCATGTATGCATGTATGCATGTATGCATGTATGCATGTATGCATGTATGCATGTATGCATGTATGCATGTATGCATGTATGCATGTATGCATGTATGCATGTATGCATGTATGCATGTATGCATGTATGCATGTATGCATGTATGCATGTATGCATGTATGCATGTATGCATGTATGCATGTATGCATGTATGCATGTATGCATGTATGCATGTATGCATGTATGCATGTATGCATGTATGCATGTATGCATGTATGCATGTATGCATGTATGCATGTATGCATGTATGCATGTATGCATGTATGCATGTATGCATGTATGCATGTATGCATGTATGCATGTATGCATGTATGCATGTATGCATGTATGCATGTATGCATGTATGCATGTATGCATGTATGCATGTATGCATGTATGCATGTATGCATGTATGCATGTATGCATGTATGCATGTATGCATGTATGCATGTATGCATGTATGCATGTATGCATGTATGCATGTATGCATGTATGCATGTATGCATGTATGCATGTATGCATGTATGCATGTATGCATGTATGCATGTATGCATGTATGCATGTATGCATGTATGCATGTATGCATGTATGCATGTATGCATGTATGCATGTATGCATGTATGCATGTATGCATGTATGCATGTATGCATGTATGCATGTATGCATGTATGCATGTATGCATGTATGCATGTATGCATGTATGCATGTATGCATGTATGCATGTATGCATGTATGCATGTATGCATGTATGCATGTATGCATGTATGCATGTATGCATGTATGCATGTATGCATGTATGCATGTATGCATGTATGCATGTATGCATGTATGCATGTATGCATGTATGCATGTATGCATGTATGCATGTATGCATGTATGCATGTATGCATGTATGCATGTATGCATGTATGCATGTATGCATGTATGCATGTATGCATGTATGCATGTATGCATGTATGCATGTATGCATGTATGCATGTATGCATGTATGCATGTATGCATGTATGCATGTATGCATGTATGCATGTATGCATGTATGCATGTATGCATGTATGCATGTATGCATGTATGCATGTATGCATGTATGCATGTATGCATGTATGCATGTATGCATGTATGCATGTATGCATGTATGCATGTATGCATGTATGCATGTATGCATGTATGCATGTATGCATGTATGCATGTATGCATGTATGCATGTATGCATGTATGCATGTATGCATGTATGCATGTATGCATGTATGCATGTATGCATGTATGCATGTATGCATGTATGCATGTATGCATGTATGCATGTATGCATGTATGCATGTATGCATGTATGCATGTATGCATGTATGCATGTATGCATGTATGCATGTATGCATGTATGCATGTATGCATGTATGCATGTATGCATGTATGCATGTATGCATGTATGCATGTATGCATGTATGCATGTATGCATGTATGCATGTATGCATGTATGCATGTATGCATGTATGCATGTATGCATGTATGCATGTATGCATGTATGCATGTATGCATGTATGCATGTATGCATGTATGCATGTATGCATGTATGCATGTATGCATGTATGCATGTATGCATGTATGCATGTATGCATGTATGCATGTATGCATGTATGCATGTATGCATGTATGCATGTATGCATGTATGCATGTATGCATGTATGCATGTATGCATGTATGCATGTATGCATGTATGCATGTATGCATGTATGCATGTATGCATGTATGCATGTATGCATGTATGCATGTATGCATGTATGCATGTATGCATGTATGCATGTATGCATGTATGCATGTATGCATGTATGCATGTATGCATGTATGCATGTATGCATGTATGCATGTATGCATGTATGCATGTATGCATGTATGCATGTATGCATGTATGCATGTATGCATGTATGCATGTATGCATGTATGCATGTATGCATGTATGCATGTATGCATGTATGCATGTATGCATGTATGCATGTATGCATGTATGCATGTATGCATGTATGCATGTATGCATGTATGCATGTATGCATGTATGCATGTATGCATGTATGCATGTATGCATGTATGCATGTATGCATGTATGCATGTATGCATGTATGCATGTATGCATGTATGCATGTATGCATGTATGCATGTATGCATGTATGCATGTATGCATGTATGCATGTATGCATGTATGCATGTATGCATGTATGCATGTATGCATGTATGCATGTATGCATGTATGCATGTATGCATGTATGCATGTATGCATGTATGCATGTATGCATGTATGCATGTATGCATGTATGCATGTATGCATGTATGCATGTATGCATGTATGCATGTATGCATGTATGCATGTATGCATGTATGCATGTATGCATGTATGCATGTATGCATGTATGCATGTATGCATGTATGCATGTATGCATGTATGCATGTATGCATGTATGCATGTATGCATGTATGCATGTATGCATGTATGCATGTATGCATGTATGCATGTATGCATGTATGCATGTATGCATGTATGCATGTATGCATGTATGCATGTATGCATGTATGCATGTATGCATGTATGCATGTATGCATGTATGCATGTATGCATGTATGCATGTATGCATGTATGCATGTATGCATGTATGCATGTATGCATGTATGCATGTATGCATGTATGCATGTATGCATGTATGCATGTATGCATGTATGCATGTATGCATGTATGCATGTATGCATGTATGCATGTATGCATGTATGCATGTATGCATGTATGCATGTATGCATGTATGCATGTATGCATGTATGCATGTATGCATGTATGCATGTATGCATGTATGCATGTATGCATGTATGCATGTATGCATGTATGCATGTATGCATGTATGCATGTATGCATGTATGCATGTATGCATGTATGCATGTATGCATGTATGCATGTATGCATGTATGCATGTATGCATGTATGCATGTATGCATGTATGCATGTATGCATGTATGCATGTATGCATGTATGCATGTATGCATGTATGCATGTATGCATGTATGCATGTATGCATGTATGCATGTATGCATGTATGCATGTATGCATGTATGCATGTATGCATGTATGCATGTATGCATGTATGCATGTATGCATGTATGCATGTATGCATGTATGCATGTATGCATGTATGCATGTATGCATGTATGCATGTATGCATGTATGCATGTATGCATGTATGCATGTATGCATGTATGCATGTATGCATGTATGCATGTATGCATGTATGCATGTATGCATGTATGCATGTATGCATGTATGCATGTATGCATGTATGCATGTATGCATGTATGCATGTATGCATGTATGCATGTATGCATGTATGCATGTATGCATGTATGCATGTATGCATGTATGCATGTATGCATGTATGCATGTATGCATGTATGCATGTATGCATGTATGCATGTATGCATGTATGCATGTATGCATGTATGCATGTATGCATGTATGCATGTATGCATGTATGCATGTATGCATGTATGCATGTATGCATGTATGCATGTATGCATGTATGCATGTATGCATGTATGCATGTATGCATGTATGCATGTATGCATGTATGCATGTATGCATGTATGCATGTATGCATGTATGCATGTATGCATGTATGCATGTATGCATGTATGCATGTATGCATGTATGCATGTATGCATGTATGCATGTATGCATGTATGCATGTATGCATGTATGCATGTATGCATGTATGCATGTATGCATGTATGCATGTATGCATGTATGCATGTATGCATGTATGCATGTATGCATGTATGCATGTATGCATGTATGCATGTATGCATGTATGCATGTATGCATGTATGCATGTATGCATGTATGCATGTATGCATGTATGCATGTATGCATGTATGCATGTATGCATGTATGCATGTATGCATGTATGCATGTATGCATGTATGCATGTATGCATGTATGCATGTATGCATGTATGCATGTATGCATGTATGCATGTATGCATGTATGCATGTATGCATGTATGCATGTATGCATGTATGCATGTATGCATGTATGCATGTATGCATGTATGCATGTATGCATGTATGCATGTATGCATGTATGCATGTATGCATGTATGCATGTATGCATGTATGCATGTATGCATGTATGCATGTATGCATGTATGCATGTATGCATGTATGCATGTATGCATGTATGCATGTATGCATGTATGCATGTATGCATGTATGCATGTATGCATGTATGCATATGCATGTATGCATGTATGCATGTATGCATGTATGCATGTATGCATGTATGCATGTATGCATGTATGCATGTATGCATGTATGCATGTATGCATGTATGCATGTATGCATGTATGCATGTATGCATGTATGCATGTATGCATGTATGCATGTATGCATGTATGCATGTATGCATGTATGCATGTATGCATGTATGCATGTATGCATGTATGCATGTATGCATGTATGCATGTATGCATGTATGCATGTATGCATGTATGCATGTATGCATGTATGCATGTATGCATGTATGCATGTATGCATGTATGCATGTATGCATGTATGCATGTATGCATGTATGCATGTATGCATGTATGCATGTATGCATGTATGCATGTATGCATGTATGCATGTATGCATGTATGCATGTATGCATGTATGCATGTATGCATGTATGCATGTATGCATGTATGCATGTATGCATGTATGCATGTTGCATGTATGCATGTATGCATGTATGCATGTATGCATGTATGCATGTATGCATGTATGCATGTATGCATGTATGCATGTATGCATGTATGCATGTATGCATGTATGCATGTATGCATGTATGCATGTATGCATGTATGCATGTATGCATGTATGCATGTATGCATGTATGCATGTATGCATGTATGCATGTATGCATGTATGCATGTATGCATGTATGCATGTATGCATGTATGCATGTATGCATGTATGCATGTATGCATGTATGCATGTATGCATGTATGCATGTATGCATGTATGCATGTATGCATGTATGCATGTATGCATGTATGCATGTATGCATGTATGCATGTATGCATGTATGCATGTATGCATGTATGCATGTATGCATGTATGCATGTATGCATGTATGCATGTATGCATGTATGCATGTATGCATGTATGCATGTATGCATGTATGCATGTATGCATGTATGCATGTATGCATGTATGCATGTATGCATGTATGCATGTATGCATGTATGCATGTATGCATGTATGCATGTATGCATGTATGCATGTATGCATGTATGCATGTATGCATGTATGCATGTATGCATGTATGCATGTATGCATGTATGCATGTATGCATGTATGCATGTATGCATGTATGCATGTATGCATGTATGCATGTATGCATGTATGCATGTATGCATGTATGCATGTATGCATGTATGCATGTATGCATGTATGCATGTATGCATGTATGCATGTATGCATGTATGCATGTATGCATGTATGCATGTATGCATGTATGCATGTATGCATGTATGCATGTATGCATGTATGCATGTATGCATGTATGCATGTATGCATGTATGCATGTATGCATGTATGCATGTATGCATGTATGCATGTATGCATGTATGCATGTATGCATGTATGCATGTATGCATGTATGCATGTATGCATGTATGCATGTATGCATGTATGCATGTATGCATGTATGCATGTATGCATGTATGCATGTATGCATGTATGCATGTATGCATGTATGCATGTATGCATGTATGCATGTATGCATGTATGCATGTATGCATGTATGCATGTATGCATGTATGCATGTATGCATGTATGCATGTATGCATGTATGCATGTATGCATGTATGCATGTATGCATGTATGCATGTATGCATGTATGCATGTATGCATGTATGCATGTATGCATGTATGCATGTATGCATGTATGCATGTATGCATGTATGCATGTATGCATGTATGCATGTATGCATGTATGCATGTATGCATGTATGCATGTATGCATGTATGCATGTATGCATGTATGCATGTATGCATGTATGCATGTATGCATGTATGCATGTATGCATGTATGCATGTATGCATGTATGCATGTATGCATGTATGCATGTATGCATGTATGCATGTATGCATGTATGCATGTATGCATGTATGCATGTATGCATGTATGCATGTATGCATGTATGCATGTATGCATGTATGCATGTATGCATGTATGCATGTATGCATGTATGCATGTATGCATGTATGCATGTATGCATGTATGCATGTATGCATGTATGCATGTATGCATGTATGCATGTATGCATGTATGCATGTATGCATGTATGCATGTATGCATGTATGCATGTATGCATGTATGCATGTATGCATGTATGCATGTATGCATGTATGCATGTATGCATGTATGCATGTATGCATGTATGCATGTATGCATGTATGCATGTATGCATGTATGTATGCATGTATGCATGTTATGCATGTATGCATGTATGCATGTATGCATGTATGCATGTATGCATGTATGCATTGTATGCATGTATGCATGTATGCATGTATGCATGTATGCTTGTATGCATGGTATGCATGTATGCATGTATGCATGTATTGCATGTATGCATGTATGGCATGTATGCATGGGATGGTATGTATTGTATGCATGTATGCATGTATGCATGTATGCATGTATGCATGTATGCATGTATGCATGTATGCATGTATGCATGTATGCATGTATGCATGTATGCATGTATGCATGTATGCATGTATGCATGGTATGCATGTATGCATGTATGCATGTATGCATGTATGCATGGTATGCATGTATGCATGTATGCATGTATGCATGTATGCATGTATGCATGGTATGCATGTATGCATGTATGCATGTATGCATGTATGCATGTATGCATGTATGCATGTATGCATGTATGCATGTAGCATGTTAAGCATGTATGGCATGGTATGCTTGTATGCATGTATGCATGTATGCATGTATGCATGTATGCATGTATGCATGTATGCCATGTATGCCATGTATGCATGTATGCATGTATGCATGTATGATGCATGTATGCATGTATGCATGTATGCATGTATGCATGTATGCACATTATGCATGTATGCATGTATGCATGTATGCAGTAATGCATGTATGCATGTATGCATGTATGCCATGTATGCATGTATGCAGTATGCATGTATGGCCTTGTATGCATGTATGCATGTATGCATGTATGCATGTATGCATGTAATGATGATGCATGTATGCATGTATGCATGTATGCATGTATGCATGTATGCATGTATGCATGTATGCATGTGATGCATGTATGCAAGTATGCATGTATGCATGTATGCATGTATGCATGTATGCATGTATTGCAGATGTATGCATGTATGCATGTATGCATGTATGCATGTATGGCATGTTATTGCATGTATGCATGTATGCATGTATGCCATGTTATGCATGTATGCATGTATGCATGTATGCATGTATGCATGTATGCATGTTGCATGTATGGCATGTATGCATGTATGCATGTATGCATGGTATGCATGTATGCATGTATGCATGTATGCATGTATGCATGTATGCATGTATGCCATGTATTGCATGTTGCATGTATGCATGTATGCATGTATGCATGTATGCATGTATGCATGTATGCATGTATGCATGTATGCATGTTATGCATGTATGCAATGTATGCATGTATGCATGTATGCATGTATGCATGTATGCATGTATGCATGTATGGCATGTATGCATGTATGCATGTATGCATGTATGCATGTATGCATGTATGCATGTATGCATGTATGCATGTATGCATGTATGCATGTATGCATGTATGCATGTATGCAATGTATGCATGTATGCCATGTATGCTTGTATGCATGTATGCATGTATGCATGTATGCATGTAATGCATGTATGGCATGTATGCATGTATGCATGTATGCATGTATGCATGTATGCATGTATGCATGTATGGCATGTATGCATGTATGCATGTCTGTATGCATGTAATGCATGTATGCATGTATGCATGTATGCATGTATGCATGTATGC
>JAXIVJ010003277.1:0-96325 GCA_036785665.1 Chirona hameri
TCTGACATGACCTTGAGAAACAGGTCATAGGTCACGGGTCATGGGCAGTAGAGGTTTGAAGTTTTCAGAGTGCATGTACAATGGTTATAGAGTACAGTACGGAACGTTTCATCGAAATCGGTTGATAAATACGCGAGTTATTCTCGAAAAACCGAGGGAATGGGGTGGCATCCACCCCCTGCACTGGGGAGGGATAACCCTATTCCCTGCGGGCGGCCAGAATTACGTTAACCTGCGGGGGGCAGTTTCTGCCCCCCCCCCCCAGAGATCTCGAGAACCGCTCGGTCGATTTCGATGGGGAAAACGCCATTCGATTCGTCATGACAAGATCTCTCTTTTTGGACCCAGACATTTTTGTTTTGTTCAAAAATGGGGGGCTAGGGGGCAAAAATTCAAACATTTTGGGTGTTTTTTTTAAAGTTCATTGCGGCCATGTGGCTCGACCGATTTGGATGCCCCAAACGTTTTTGAGCTTCGAATGTACTGGTCTTTAATATATCAAAAGACTAAATACAAAATAAAAAAATGTAGGGTATTCAGGGAATGTAAAATGGGGGGGGGGATTTTCTGAGAGAAAAAAAAATATGTGCTGTTCGTGATTGTTTGGGACGACATGAACGTCACATGTGGGCATTATATGCTGTAATTTGTTCAATTTGATATATTGCGCATAGGCGGATCCAGTAAAAAAAACATGGGGGGCACCATGCGCGTATCATCTTACTAATTTGAAGATGGACCTAATTTGAGGGTGGGTATCGCCTCCCATTTTTTTATCCTGAGTGCGCCTCTGCCCCAAAAATATTTACAATCCCAGTATCTATGATGCATATTGCATTGAAATTGTTTTTGACGCATTTATTGCACTGCAAATCACGAAGGAAGTATGTGCCGCAAAACCGCATTCGTAACATCCTCCCCAAAACAGGAGCTTGGAACCGCCTCTGCTGGACCGATTTTTTCAAAAGTTTGACACAACACGCGCCATTCAATTTGGGGAAAAGTCACAAAGTTTCAGGACGCTAGGGCTAACGGTTTAGAAGCGGCAAGTGAAAAACCACCGGGGGGGGGGGGGGGGCAGAATCTGCCCCCGCAGGGAATAGGGTTAAACTAAAGTAGAGGAGTACGGTCTAAAGTAACTTCCGTAAAATGTGTCGCAAAGTAACGGAGTAACGAGTAACGGAACTACTTTTATGAGTAACGGAGTAACGAGTAACGGAACTTCATTTTTTAGTAACGATCCCCACCACTATATAATGAGGTAGCAAAGTTTGCCATGCCATGCCACCAAGTTTGCTTCGTGTCACCACAATTCAACTTACATGTTTCTGCTGTTCGGACGAGCCGTCACGCATAGCAGAACTTCAGCGGGTTCAACTTCGCGCATAACAAGCTGTGTGGCTTGATACCCGACTCCCCGATGCGCAGTCTTCAGCGGGTTCAACTTCGCGCATAACAAGCTGAGTGGTTTGATACCCGACTCCCCGATGCGCAGTCTTCAGCGGGTTCAACTTCGCGCATAATAAACTGTGTGGTTTGATACCCGACTCCCCGATGCGCAGTCTTCAGCGGGTTCAACTTCGCGCATAATAAACTGTGTGGTTTGATACCCGACTCCCCGATGCGCAGTCTTCAGCGGGTTCAACTTCGCGCATAATAAACTGTGTGGTTTGATACCCGACTCCCCGATGCGCAGTCTTCAGCGGGTTCAACTTCGCGCATAATAAACTGTGTGGTTTGATACCCGACTCCCCGATGCGCAGTCTTCAGCGGGTTCAACTTCGCGCATAATAAACTGTGTGGTTTGATACCCGACTCCCCGATGCGCAGTCTTCAGCGGGTTCAACTTCGCGCATACTAAACTGTGTGGTTTGATACCCGACTCCCCGATGCGCAGTCTTCAGCGGGTTCAACTTCGCGCATAATAAACTGTGTGGTTTGATACCCGACTCCCCGATGCGCAGTCTTCAGCGGGTTCAACTTCGCGCATAACAAGCTGAGTGGTTTGATACCCGACTCCCCGATGCGCAGTCTTCAGCGGGTTCAACTTCGCGCATAACAAGCTGAGTGGTTTGATACCCGACTCCCCGATGCGCAGTCTTCAGCGGGTTCAACTTCGCGCATAATAAACTGAGTGGTTTGATACCCGACTCCCCGATGCGCAGTCTTCAGCGGGTTCAACTTCGCGCATAACAAGCTGTGTGGCTTGATACCCGACTCCCCGATGCGCAGTCTTCAGCGGGTTCAACTTCGCGCATAACAAGCTGTGTGGCTTGATACCCGACTCCCCGATGCGCAGTCTTCAGCGGGTTCAACTTCGCGCATAACAAGCTGTGTGGTTTGATACCCGACTCCCCGATGCGCAGTCTTCAGCGGGTTCAACTTCGCGCATAACAAGCTGAGTGGTTTGATACCCGACTCCCCGATGCGCAGTCTTCAGCGGGTTCAACTTCGCGCATAACAAGCTGTGTGGTTTGATACCCGACTCCCCGATGCGCAGTCTTCAGCGGGTTCAACTTCGCGCATAACAAGCTGAGTGGTTTGATACCCGACTCCCCGATGCGCAGTCTTCAGCGGGTTCAACTTCGCGCATAACAAGCTGAGTGGTTTGATACCCGACTCCCCGATGCGCAGTCTTCAGCGGGTTCAACTTCGCGCATAACAAGCTGAGTGGTTTGATACCCGACTCCCCGATGCGCAGTCTTCAGCGGGTTCAACTTCGCGCATAATAAACTGTGTGGTTTGATACCCGACTCCCCGATGCGCAGTCTTCAGCGGGTTCAACTTCGCGCATAACAAGCTGAGTGGTTTGATACCCGACTCCCCGATGCGCAGTCTTCAGCGGGTTCAACTTCGCGCATAACAAGCTGAGTGGTTTGATACCCGACTCCCCGATGCGCAGTCTTCAGCGGGTTCAACTTCGCGCATAACAAGCTGAGTGGTTTGATACCCGACTCCCCGATGCGCAGTCTTCAGCGGGTTCAACTTCGCGCATAATAAACTGTGTGGTTTGATACCCGACTCCCCGATGCGCAGTCTTCAGCGGGTTCAACTTCGCGCATAACAAGCTGAGTGGTTTGATACCCGACTCCCCGATGCGCAGTACGGTGTCTGCGGTGCGTGCGGCCTGTGGTCGGACTGATATCGGATCCTATACCGCTCGCCATGCAATGGTCGGGCTCCATCGTGTTACCCGAGAATAAACCGAGATATTGAAACGGCTGGTATTTCACACGACAGCTGAATGTCTGCGCGGTGAAGCATTACCGACCGCACCCTATAACTAGCGTAGTGTTTCACCGCATGGGTCCGGTGAATCTGGTGAACAACAGGATAGGTGTCGTCACTCAGCTATTATGTAGTTGCACGAGGATATGATTACTGAAAACCAGTGCACGCAATACGCACCTTTTTCTAGCGCCACATTCGTTCGCTGTTATAAACTTTGAACAAGTGTTACTGTAGAGCCATTCACTGTTTTATTGCGCTTAGGAATAGCGCAATTTCTGTCGAGTTTATTTTAGGGTCTTAAAATATAGCACTACATTATGCCAAATGTCAGATGACATTTACATTACCAATTACCATGACCCCGAGCTGTGTCCGACATAGTGAGTGTCCCGAGACCAGTTGGGAGGGTCGGCTGGGAGCTGTATGAAGACTAATGGTCCCTACTCGGGTGGGCAGAGGGCACGTGTTGGCAGGGGAGCACGTGTCGGCAGGTTGGCACGTGTCGGCAGGTTGGCACGTGTCGGCAGGTTGGCACGTGTCGGCAGGTTGAAGGATTACAGCGGTGCCGTGCAGGCGCTGTACTGGGCTGGGTGCGTGGAGGCAGGTTGAAGGATTACAGCGGTACCGTGTAGGCGCTGTACTGGGCTGGGTGCGTGGAGGCAGGTTGAAGGAGCTCTGTCACATGGGAAGTGTAACTACACAGCATAGAGTACCGGTCTAGCAGCCGGTCGAGGGAGGTGACGTGTGTCAGAGCTGTACAGTGCGCTATTCAGTGTGTGACGTTCCCCTCACCACGCCTCCGCCGCCGCCGCTGTCACGGCAGTGTGTGTCGAGCGGAGTGTCACGGCAGTGTGTGTGTCGAGCGGACTGTCACGGCAGTGTGTGTCGAGCGGATTGTCACGGCAGTGTGTGTGTCGAGCGGACTGTCACGGCAGTGTGTGTCGAGCGGACTGTCACGGCAGTGTGTGTGTCGAGCGGACTGTCACGGCAGTGTGTGTGTCGAGCGGACTGTCACGGCAGTGTGTGTCGAGTGGACTGACACGGCAGTGTGTGTCGAGCGGACTGTCACGGCAGTGTGTGTGTCGAGCGGACTGTCACGGCAGTGTGTGTGTCGATCGGACTGTCACGGCAGTGTGTGTGTCGAGCGGACTGTCACGGCAGTGTGTGTGTCGAGCGGACTGTCACGGCAGTGTGTGTGTGTCGAGCGGACTGGCACGGCAGTGTGTGTGTGTCGAGCGGACTGTCACGGCAGTGTGTGTGTGTGTGTCGAGCGGACTGTCACGGCAGTGTGTGTGTCGAGCGGACTGTCACGGCAGTGTGTGTGTCGAGCGGACTGTCACGGCAGTGTGTGTGTCGAGCGGACTGTCACGGCAGTGTGTGTGTCGAGCGGACTGTCACGGCAGTGTGTGTGCCGAGCGGACTGTCACGGCAGTGTGTGTGTCGAGCGGACTGTCACGGCAGTGTGTGTGTGTCGAGCGGACTGTCACGGCAGTGTGTGTGTCGAGCGGACTGTCACGGCAGTGTGTGTGTCGAGCGGACTGTCACGGCAGTGTGTGTGTCGAGCAGACTGTCACGGCAGTGTGTGTGTCGAGCGGACTGTCACGGCAGTGTGTGTGTCGAGCGGACTGTCACGGCAGTGTGTGTGTGTCGAGCGGACTGTCACGGCAGTGTGTGTGTCGAGCGGACTGTCACGGCAGTGTGTGTGTCGAGCAGACTGTTACGGCAGTGTGTGTGTCGAGCGGACTGTCACGGCAGTGTGTGTCGAGCGGACTGTTACGGCAGTGTGTGTGTCGAGCGGACTGTCACGGCAGTGTGTGTGTGTGTGTGTGTGTGTGTGTGTGTGTGTGTGTGTGTGTGTGTGTGTGTGTGTCGAGCGAACTGTCACGGCAGTGTGTGTGTGTGTCGAGCGGACTGTCACGGCAGTGTGTGTGTCGAGCGGACTGTTACGGCAGTGTGTGTGTGTCGAGCGGACTGTCACGGCAGTGTGTGTGTCGAGCGGACTGTCACGACAGTGTGTGTGTCGAGCGGACTGTCACGGCAGTGTGTGTGTCGAGCGGACTGTCACGGCAGTGTGTGTGTCGAGCGGACTGTTACGGCAGTGTGTGTGTGTGTCGAGCGGACTGTCACGGCAGTGTGTGTGTCGAGCGGACTCTCACGGCAGTGTGTGTGTCGAGCGGACTGTCACGGCAGTGTGTGTGTCGAGCGGACTGTCACGGCAGTGTGTGTGTCGAGCGGACTGTCACGGCAGTGTGTGTGTCGAGCGGACTGTCACGGCAGTGTGTGTGTCGAGCGGACTGTTACGGCAGTGTGTGTGTCGAGCGGACTGTCACGGCAGTGTGTGCGTCGAGCGGACTGTCACGGCAGTGTGTGTGTCGAGCGGACTGTCACGGCAGTGTGTGTGTCGAGCGGACTGTCACGGCAGTGTGTGTGTCGAGCGGACTGTCACGGCAGTGTGTGTGTCGAGCGGACTGTTACGGCAGTGTGTGTGTAGAGCGAACTGTCACGGCAGTGTGTGTCGAGCGGACTGTCACGGCAGTGTGTGTGTCGAGCGGACTGTCACGGCAGTGTGTGTGTAGAGCGGACTGTCACGGCAGTGTGTGTGTCGAGCGGACTGTCACGGCAGTGTGTGTGTCGAGCGGACTGTTACGGCAGTGTGTGTGTCGAGCGGACTTTCACGGCAGTGTGTGTGTCGAGCGGACTGTCACGGCAGTGTGTGTGTCGAGCGGACTGTCACGGCAGTGTGTGTGTGTCGAGCGGACTGTCACGGCAGTGTGTGTGTGTGTCGAGCGGACTGTCACTGCAGTGTGTGTGTGTCGAGCGGACTGTCACGGCAGTGTGTGTGTCGAGCGGACTGTCACGGCAGGGTGTGTGTCGAGCGGACTGTTACGGCAGTGTGTGTGTGTCGAGCGGACTGTCACGGCAGTGTGTGTGTGTCGAGCGGACTGTCACGGCAGTGTGTGTGTAGAGCGGACTGTCACGGCAGTGTGTGTGTCGAGCGGACTGTCACGGCAGTGTGTGTGTGTCCACGCCGCCGCCGCTGCCGTCGCCGCCGCCGCCGCCGCCGCCGCCGCCGCCGCTGTCACGGCTGTGTCACGGCAGTGTCGAGCGGACGGCGTGTGAGTCACCATACCACAGATGGTGTTCTGGGTCACTGACACAGTGCAGATACACGGTCGGTATAGGCGAGGTGAGGACGGCCGCCGTGTCGCCGTGGTGTCGGCCTGTCAACAGGACGCGGTAGTCCATTGCGACCTTGGAAGCGATCGGTATTATTCTGAGAGTTTTAAGATGTATAACCAATGTATCATTCAATTAAGATTATGTGAGGGAAAATGATCTTAACCATGTCGCTTTCGGCATTACGCCACTATCAGGTTTATTTCGGTATTACGCCACTATCAAGTCGCTTTCGGCATTACGCCACTATCAAGTTTATTTCGGCATTACGCCACTATCAAGTTTATTTCGCCATTACGCCACTATCAAGTTTATTTCGGCATTACGCCACTATCAAGTTTATTTCGGCATTACGCCACTATCAAGTTTATTTCGGCATTACGCCACTATCGTTTATTTCGGCATTACGCCACTATCAAGTTTATTTCGGCATTACGCCACTATCAAGTTTATTTCGGCATTACGCCACTATCGTTTATTTCGGCATTACGCCACTATCAAGTTTATTTCGGCATTACGCCACTATCAAGTTTATTTCGGCATTACGCCACTATCAAGTTTATTTCGGCATTACGCCACTATCAAGTTTATTTCGGCATTACGCCACTATCAAGTTTATTTCGGCATTACGCCACTATCAAGTTTATTTCGGCATTACACCACTATCAAGTTTATTTCGGCATTACGACATTATCAAGGAAACTTGATAATGGCGTAATGCCGAAAGCTTGTTTGTCTATCTTCCTGGCTTTTTATAAAAACAAAATATTTGACATGGTTAAGATCATTTTCCCTCACATTATCTTAATTATAGCAATGCCATCCATCCTCGCCCACATTACAATATATATCATTCAATTAGACAAGTTGAAGCATATACCTACATTCCCGTGGATGTTTTTTCTCCATGGATGTACTCGTTCCAGGCAACGAGAGAAGCAAGAACCTGGCCGGAGAGTTCGCAGATCGTCTTCGGCATGCCAGAACTATGAGGCGCATATATGAAAACAAGTAGTTGCGGTGGTTGAATGTATCACCACGTACTATAGCAAAAGATGCTTATGAAACGAATGACGATTTATAATGACTTTATTACGACGATGACATGATTTGTTAATCGCCCTATGCCGTTTTATATTTCAATTCGTATCTTGTCTAACCCGCGCACTGCAGGGGGTTTGCGCCGAGCACGAACTGCAGGGGGTGTTGATATCCGCCCCCTCCCCGTGAGATCTCGAAAATTACGCTATGTAACGGCAGCGGAAAACGGCGTTTGATAGCTTGATACAAGTTCTATCGAAAGTATTTCAGTATTTTTTAGGTCAGGTCAAAATTGAGGTTACCAGAAGTCATCAAATGTCAAATTTTCCAGATTTTCTCCTGTTTTAGGACCTTGCTCAGGAAATTCCCATATATCTCGGGAACTATGCTAGCTAGAAACAAACGAGAAAAAGCGATCGCCAGCCATTGAAATTTGAAATTGACAAGGTGTCCTCAAACTTGATTTCAGGTCAATATTTTAGGCTCCAGTGGTAAAAAGGGGGAAAATTCTGTTTTTTTGCAAAACAGTGTTTCGCTCTAATAACTTTGAACCTAATAACGCTAACGGAACACTGTTCAGCCACCGTGTTTGTCTCGTCAAGGCACTTCAAATGATATACATAGTGACGTTGTTAGATCAACTTGCAAATTTGACCATGGGTCACGTGACCTTGACCTGAGGTCAAGACCCAAGTACGTCATGTTGCCTATAGGGAGACGTGTCTCGACGAGACAAACACGTTTCTGTCTGTTTTACTTATCTATCTTCATTATGTCGCGAATTACTGACAAACAAGTGATGGTGAACTCGGATGACCTCAAATGACCCCCATAGGGGTCACTGAACAAAACTTACACTTGAATCATCAAGAACATCCTATAATAACATGATCCAGAAGTAATTTAACTAATAGCATGGATATTCTTGAAATAGGAAACATTTGAATATTTCCCCATTGACTTATTATGGGGAGGTCACGAAATTGACTTGACAACGGTCACCGATATCAAAATTCCGAGATCAACGAATTGTAAGTACTTATGGCCTCATGACACCCTGTAAGTTTCAAACTGATCGGTGAGAAACTCTGGCTTTAGAACAACTGCAAACGTTTTTGGAGATGGGGTCACTTGACCTGGTCTGGTGACCTGACGTGAGATGACCAGAGGTAAAAAAGAAAGAAAAAAAGTGTGCGCAATTGATGTTCTAACAGGTGTGTCAAAACCCGGCGGCGCCGCGCGCCGCCGTTTTTTTCGCTATCTGAGAACAACCGGGGGGGGGGGGGGGGGCGGAAATCAACCCCCTGCAGTGCGCGGGTTAAGTGTCGCAAACTAAAAAAAAAGATTTACCAAATAAAACAAACCAGTGCGGTACCATTGGCCCGCTACCATTCATATATCGGTCCACCTGTGACATTTTCCCGTCCTATCTGCACGTTTAACTGACGCGGAAATGCCAGTGGCTGGCTCGCCCGCTGGCAGATGCGATATCTATATTACTATTTGGTACGCGTCTGTCTGTCTGTCTGTCTGTCTGTCTGTCTGTCTGTCTGTCTGTCTGTCTGTCTGTCTGTCTGTCTGTCTGTCTGTCTGTCTGTCTGTCTGTCTGTCTGTCTGTCTGTCTGTCTGTCTGTCTGTCTGTCTGTCTGTCTGTCTGTCTGTCTGTCTGTCTGTCTGTCTGTATGTCTGTCTGTCTGTCTGTCTGTCTGTCTGTCTGTCTGTCTGTCTGTCTGTCTGTCTGTCTGTCTGTCTGTCTGTCTGTCTGTCTGTCTGTCTGTCTGTCTGTCTGTCTGTCTGTCTGTCTGTCTGTCTGTCTGTCTGTCTGTCTGTCTGTCTGTCTGTCTGTCTGCCTGCCTGCCTGCCTGCCTGCCTGCCTGCCTGCCTGCCTGCCTGCCTGCCTGCCTGCCTGCCTGCCTGCCTGCCTGCCTGCCTGCCTGCCTGCCTGCCTGCCTGCCTGCCTGCCTGCCTGCCTGCCTGCCTGCCTGTCTGTCTGCCTGTCTGCCTGTCTGTCTGTCTGTCTGTCTGTCTGTCTGTCTGTCTGTCTGTCTGTCTGTCTGTCTGTCTGTCTGTCTGTCTGTCTGTCTGTCTGTCTGTCTGTCTGTCTGTCTGTCTGTCTGTCTGTCTGTCTGTCTGTCTGTCTGTCTGTCTGTCTGTCTGTCTGTCTGTCTGTCTGTCTGTCTGTCTGTATGTATGTATGTCTGTCTGTTTGTCTGTCTGTCTGTCTGTCTGTCTGTCTGTCTGTCTGTCTGTCTGTCTGTCTGTCTGTCTGTCTGTCTGTCTGTCTGTCTGTCTGTCTGTCTGTCTGTCTGTCTGTCTGTCTGTCTGTCTGTCTGTCTGTCTGTCTGTCTGTCTGTCTGTCTGTCTGTCTGTCTGTCTGTCTCTGTCTGTCTGTCTGTCTGTCTGTCTGTCTGTCTGTCTGTCTGTCTGTCTGTCTGTCTGTCTGTCTGTCTGTCTGTCTGTCTGTCTGTCTGTCTGTCTGTCTGTCTGTCTGTCTGTCTGTCTGTCTGTCTGTCTGTCTGTCTGTCTGTCTGTCTGTCTGTCTGTCTGTCTGTCTGTCTGTCTGTCTGTCTGTCTGTCTGTCTGTCTGTCTGTCTGTCTGTATGTCTGTCTGTCTGTCTGTCTGTCTGTCTGTCTGTCTGTCTGTCTGTCTGTCTGTCTGTCTGTCTGTCTGTCTGTCTGTCTGTCTGTCTGTCTGTCTGTCTGTCTGTCTGTCTGTCTGTCTGTCTGTCTGTCTGTCTGTCTGTCTGTCTGTCTGTCTGTCTGTCTGTCTGTCTGTCTGTCTGTCTGTCTGTCTGTCTGTCTGTCTGTCTGTCTGTCTGTCTGTCTGTCTGTCTGTCTGTCTGTCTGTCTGTCTGTCTGTCTGTCTGTCTGTCTGTCTGTCTGTCTGTCTGTCTGTCTGTCTGTCTGTCTGTCTGTCTGTCTGTCTGTCTGTCTGTCTGTCTGTCTGTCTGTCTGTCTGTCTGTCTGTCTGTCTGTCTGTCTGTCTGTCTGTCTGTCTGTCTGTCTGTCCGCCACGAATTTATATAATTAAAGCGGTAATTCTACATTGCGCATTTGATACGATAGTTTTAGACAGTTGTAGGTTGTGCAGTTTTGGGCGAAGCTTTGTGCTGTAACTAACATAGAAGGAGGTATTTAAGAATGAAGAAATATTTTACCGTACAAAAAAAAACAGTTTACAGATACTGGTTTTACATCGCTTCACTCCAGTCGAAAGCCAATCAGATCCAACCACGGATACTACAGTGTCACAACCAATGAGAAGCAACCACGGAATCAATGCGAAACGAAGGTCATCGACATACGGTACGGCATATATCAATGAACATATACGCTAGGCCGGGGCGGAGTTTTCACGGGTTTAACGTGTGTATAACGGGTGTACCACGAGTATAATGGGCGAGTACCGGCTATAACGGGTTTATCACGTGTTCCACAGGGGCACAACGGGTACCACGGGTGTATGTCGGGCACTGTAGGTTTTTGACGGGTACCTCGGGTGTGTGACGGGTACAAAAACGTATTATAGGTGCGACAGGTGTCACGGGTAGTACGGGTTATCAATCCCCAATTGCCTATCACTGGTTTGCACCATCACTTGACCTGTAATCGCCCAGCGGAGCGGACGGGTTAGCACTATGTATGTATTGACAGTAAACACACGCTCCGATGCATAAAACGGCTATTCTGAGTGTCGCGTCATGGTTAAAAGGTAGAGATATGTTAAAAACGACACTTAGCAACATGCATACTAGAAACTAAAATACACTCCATAATCATACACACACTCACACAGCGACCGACATAAACATACACGACACCCATCATACACCATGTAAACGATCACCGAGCTGACGTTTAAAAGATGGTAAAGACGCCTCACGCAGGTCCGGCGGCAACGCGTTGTAGCGCTGCGCTACACTGTATAAAAAGCGTCTCTTGCCGGCTTCGGTTCTCACGCGCGGGAGGGCCAAATCAGCGTCCTGGCGTGTGCTTCTAGATCGAAACTCAGAGTTTGTCGAAAGCCGGGAAGCGAGAGCCTGTGGTTCCCCGGTGGTGAGAATTTTGTGAAGAAGATTGAGGGATTGAAGTTTGTACAGCTGCCGGGCGGTGAGCCAGCCCAGTTCATCTCGCACGTCCGATATGTGATCAAATTTACGCCGGCCAGAGACAGTGCGCAAGCCAAAATTGAGGATCTTTTGGAGGCGCTGCATGTTTTTCTCTGAGCCGTTGCCGAACACCGTCAAACAGTATCGGACGCGCGAGATGACAAGGGCGTCGACTATGATAGGAAGAAGTGACGAAGGGATCTGATGACAGCACCAGTCACCACCTGACACCACCACTAGTTTGTTACTACCGGTTAAATATGTATACGTTCAAATGCCAAGGTGAAATTTACAACCGTGTTTTAGAGTGCTGATGTTGAGTTAGACGGCAGAGTTGCATAGCTTGAAATGCATGCTTGCTTATTGCAATCAAAATAGGGAGATTACTTTTTTTTTAAAACAATTGTGAATGTAAGCCTCGAATAGTTTCCGCGAAGATAGAAGCAGTTTCTAAGCGTATCTTTGAGTTGCTAGAGAATGATTCTTAGTATCTTTGAGTTGCTAGAGAATGATTCTTAGTATCTTTGAGTTGCTAGAGAATGATTCTTAGTATCTTTGAGTTGCTAGAGAATGATTCTTATACATTGAAGGAGTAGGGTGATTGCGGTCCCTAGTATACATTGTGATTGTTCGGTGGCATTTTCTCTTCGTATGAAACAGTTAATTAAATATATAAAGCAGTTCGTGTTAAGTGTCTAGTAAAGTGCAGCGTTTTAACATGGCACAGGTGATGGGTAACATGATACGGGATACGGGTACTTCCGCCTCCGGTATGTCTATGTTGCGAGATATTTTAGTACAGATAAGAGCAGACACAGAAAGTCGTCCCGTTCACACAGCCTTGTGGTGCTGTGTCACCATATCAGGTGGTGACTGGTGCTGTGTCACCATATCAGGTGGTGACTGGTGCTGTGTCACCATATCAGATGGTGACTGGTGCTGTGTCACCATATTGGCGGTGACTGGTGCTGTGTCACCATATCAGGTGGTGACTGGTGCTGTGTCACCATATCAGGTGGTGACTGGTGCTGGGTCACCATATCAGGTGGTGACTGGTGCTGTGTCACCATATCAGGTGGTGACTGGTGCTGTGTCACCATATCAGGTGGTGACTGGTGCTGTGTCACCATATCAGGTGGTGACTGGTGCTGTGTCACCATATCAGGTGGTGACTGGTGCTGTGTCACCATATCAGGTGGTGACTGGTGCTGTGTCACCATATCAGGTGGTGACTGGTGCTGTGTCACCATATCAGGTGGTGACTGGTGGCTGCAGGCCGAGGTCGGCGGCGACAGCGGTGTCACAGCTGCGCCGTGATCGCCGACACGCACACGATCACGTGCGCGTCATACACCGGGACGGACACACCGGGTCTGGTCGGCCCAGGTCGGGGTCTGGTCGGGGTCTGGTCGGGCCAGGTCGGGGTCTGGTCGGGCCAGGTCCGGGTCTGGTCGGGCCAGGTCGGGGTCTGCTGAGGCGAGATCGGGTCAAGCGGGATCGGGTCTGTTCTAGTGGGATCGGGTCTGTTCTAGTGGGATCGGGTCTGTTCTAGTGGGATCGGGCCTGTTCTAGTGGGATCGGGTATGTTCTAGTGGGATCGGGTCTGTTCTAGTGGGATCGGGTCTGTTCTAGTGGGATTGGGCCTGTTGTAGTGGGATCGGGTCTGTTCTAGTGGGATCGGGTCTGTTCTAGTGGGATCGGGCCTGTTCTAGTGGGATCGGGTCTGTTCTAGTGGGATCGGGTCTGTTCTAGTGGGATCGGGTCTGTTCTAGTGGTATCGGGCCTGTTCTAGTGGGATCGGGTCTGTTCTAGTGGGATCGGGTCTGTTCTAGTGGGATCGGGTCTGTTCTAGTGGGATCGGGTCTGTTCTAGTGGGATCGGGCCTGTTCTAGTGGGATCGGGTCTCTTCTAGTGGGATCGGATCTGTTCTAGTGGGATCGGGTCTGTTCTAGTGGGATCGGGCCTGTTCTAGTGGGATCGGGTCTGTTCTAGTGGGATCGGGTCTGTTCTAGTGGGATTGGTCCTATTCTAGTGGGATCGGGTCTGTTCTAGTGGGATCGGGCCTGTTCTAGTGGGATCGGGTCTGTTCTAGTGGGATCGGGTCTGTTCTAGTGGGATCGGGTATGTTCTAGTGGGATCGGGGCTCTTCTAGTGGGATCGGGTCTGTTCTAGTGGGATCGGATCTGTTCTAGTGGAATCGGGCCTGTTCTAGTGGGATCGGGTCTGTTCTAGTGGGATCGGGTCTGTTCTAGTGAGATCGGGTATGTTCTAGTGGGATCGGGTCTGTTCTAGTGGGATCGGGTCTGTTCTAGTGGGATCGGGCCTGTTCTAGCTGGGTCGGGCCTGTTCTAGTGGGATCGGGTCTGTTCTAGCGAGGTGGTCGGGACCTGCTCGGGCGGGGTCGGTGACTGCTCGAGTAGGGTCGTGTCGGATCCGGTCGGGGTCGGTCGGGTCCGATAGAGGTCTGTTCGAGAGGGGTGGAGCCTGCTTGGGGGAGTTGGGGTCAGGTCGGGCAGGGTCCGCTCGGTCAGAGTCTGGCCGGATCTGGTCGGGTTCTGCCTGTGTTCGGAAGGGATGGGGTCTGCTCGTGCGGGGTCGGGTCGGAGTGGCCTGTGGCGGTGTCGGTGGGAGGTGCGGACGCGCAGTGCTGCGGGTCGGGGTGGAGCTGAGCACGGGCGCGGGGCCGCCCTGCTGCCGCGTCAGCTCCTGTCAGCAGCTCCTGTCTCGCCCGGCAGTGGCAGTTACTCGCCTCCACAGGTGTTGGTCGAGGCATAGGCGTAACCACCTTCAGAAAGTAGGTGGGGACGGAGGCACTTTGAAGTCGATTCTTGCCATGCAACGCCCATAGGCGTAATGTTAAAATCCGAAAATGTTACTGGGGACTGATCCCCAGTGACCCCAGTGGTGGTTACGCCCCTGGGTGGAGGCACGTCAGCCCCGGCAGTGCCACTGTCAATCAACGCTCTGCAGCCGGGGTGGCGGCATGCGAGGACGTTACACAGCCGGGGTGGCGGCAGGCGAGGACGTTACACAGCCGGGGTGGCGGCAGGCGAGGACGTTACACAGCCGGGGTGGCGGCAGGCGAGGACGTTACACAGCCGGGGTGGCGGCAGGCGAGGACGTTACACAGCCGGGGTGGCAGCAGGCGAGGACGTTACACAGCCGGGGTGGCGGCAGGCGAGGACGTTACACAGCCGGGGTGGCGGCAGGCGAGGACGTTACACAGCCGGGGTGGCGGCAGGCGAGGACGTTACACAGCCGGGGTGGCGGCAGGCGAGGACGTTACGGACACCAGTCCAATCCAGGTGTGTGTAGAGCCTAGAATAGCAAAGAAGTCGTCAATTCGCACGGTTGAACTAAAATGTTGTTATGGTGACATTTTTAACTTCGCAAAGGTTTTAAGTTACTCGTTAGAGCAGTCGATCGACCGGAATCCGAGGGCGGAAATGCTTCTTTGATTCGTCCTTTCATTGGCTCCGATGAGCCGTTCAGTCGTCTGACTTATGATTCCCCATAATGGCAGCCGAGACGAGCAAAAGTAGGAGGCTAAATATCACTGGGGGTGTTATTTATCATGGATATCTTATATTTTATATCTTATAGTGGAAGGTGGGTATGGTTCGGACACTTTTTTGTTCATCACCAATAGCTGAAGCTCGAAAACTGTCCCATGTGCTCAGGAGCTCCAAATACGGCTACTATTTGGGTGATAGGTATGTGACCTTGGTATGTATCGATACAAATTCAGAGTTCTCTTTCAATGCAAAGATAGCAGGAATGTAAACGTCATATGATGTCAAATGTCCGAATGTAGCCCACCCTTGGGTACGTTCGGGCAGCGGGTAGGGGTTGTTTCGGAGGGGTTTGGATCGACATGTACTGCCACGATTTTGCACAGTTTAATTACGTACTGACTCGAATTGTCATAGCAACTAGTAATAACTATCGGGCTCCATTTATATTTGTGGTTGAGGGAAAGTATCGCGGATCACTCCCTACTTTCTCACTTCTCAACCTATTTTTTGCTTTACCGATAACATCTGACTAAATTCGTAATTGATGTATCAAAATTAGTAAAACCGCTAGGTAAACAATGTTCTCATTTATTTTCATCGAAAAATGTCATAAAAGCAGTATGCATGCCATAGTATTAACACGTCCAAACCATCCCCACCCCGAACTGTACGAAGCTGCCCCACACGTCCCATCCGCAGAATACATACATGATGATTTTCAAAGAGACGTATTTGATACCTAACATCAATGCCACCACAACTTCAAAACATCCTACTGAAACCACAAGCAAACGAGAAGACAAAGTCGTGCGTTTGGAAAATCGTGAGTGGCTTCAATGACAACTTGAAAATACAGCCTTTTCCCAAAAAGGAAAAACTTGCACCACAGGAGAACGAGCTAACCTACTCAAGCGCCTCAAACCTACTCAATTAATATGGTGTCAAATGACTATCGGTTGAAGGCGCAAATACACGCCGCCGCTGGTCCTGGTGTCATCACCTTTAGGCATTTTCGAGAAATTCGATTTGCCCGGACTATCTTACCGTCCGAACCATACCCACCTTCCCCTACCTATAGATCTTAAAGGAAATAGTTCACCTTCGGAAAATTTCTCAGAACACGATTTTATTATATTTTTGAATACAGTTTCTTTTCTTTATTTTCAAAAATGGTCCTACATCGCGCCAATTCAGGACAGAAGGTCGTAAATCATTAATTGTATGGTGTGCGTTATTGGTCTGCGCATGCTCCATGGCAGTGCTGGCACTTTCAGACGTTACGGTGTATCATATATGCGCCGAATTCCTTCGCCAAAAAGTCAAATATCTTCGGCTGGAAAGTCTTTTCAGTCAAGACAACTTGCAGATAGGAGTTTCCCAACATGGGCTACAAAACAGCTATCTCAGTTTAAAATTAATGTTGAAGGTGAACTATTTCCTTTAACTTCGGTCAGATAAGATGCGTAATTTGGTGATTACATACCTAGGCGTAGAAACAGGGGGGGGGGGGGGGCTGGAGGGCACGAACCCCATTTTTTCAATACAAAATATATATTTAAAAGGGAAAAAATAGGTCACCGCTTGAAAGTTGTCTTGAAATTCAACCATACGGTGCATCTTGAGCTCAAAACTACGAATATGACTTTCGTTTGGACGACTGATGGATATATGTGGAGAAATAAGTAAGTTTATCTTTGCATTTCACGAGAAATCGTACGACAGCAACTGACGTTCTGGCTCCGCCTGACGCCCAGTACAGTCTCTGACAATGGGCCGCCGCGCCGCCCAGGAGGCTGAGCGGATATTAATAAGGCGTTGTGATCAGAGACTACGTGCCAGAGAGTGTACCTGCCTCCGGCGGCGAGCGTTCATGTCCCGATCGTGGCCCGGAACAGCGGACATGAAACCGGGTCCACTATTCCTGTGTCGAAATTACTTAACGTAGGGAGGTAATTATTTCACCACAACCCATTTTTAGATCTGGTCTACAAATCTGCTATCTCAGTCCAAAACCCCATGTTAAAGGGACTGTCCCACCTTTGTGAAAGTTGTCGAATCACACTTAATTGTATGTCTACTGTCAGGCGAGGTCAGCTGAACATGTTCGTGAACTTTTTCCGAGAAAAAAATGTTTATCTTAGAAGATATTCAACTTTTAGTTTTAAGCAAAAAGTTGGGTTGGTGAAGTCATATTTTTTTCTCTTCAATAACAGGGAAATCCTTTGTGCTGCCAAATATATGGCACAATTTTTTGTCGACATCTATTGCGCAGAAAAAGCGAACCACTTGGTGTCTAGATTGGCTTAGATAGCACGCGTGTCAAACTAGCTCACATTCACATTCACATTCGGAAACACATTCGCGGACTATTCGGATGTCCATGAAAATTGGCACACAGGTAGAACATCACCTCCTTATTACGCTGATAAAATGTTAGACTCGCACATTAAAAATAAAAGGATTTAGAGCAGGTCAAAGGTTTAAGGTCAAACAGCGGACTATTCCGATTTGCATACAAATTGACAGACAGATAGAGCATGACCTCCTGATCACGCTCATAAAATCTTAGAGTCGCTCAGTCAAAATCAAAGGATTTATAGCAGGTCATAAGTTTAAGGTCAAACAGCGGACTATTCCGATGTGCATGCTAGTTAGCACACATGTATAGCATGACCTCCTTATCACGCTCATAAAATATTAGAGTCGCACATTCAACATCAAAAGATTTAGAGCAGGTCAGATAGGATGATAGACCGTGATCTATCATCCTATCTGACCTGCTTTAAATCCTTTGATTTTGAATGTGCGACTCTAAGATTTGATGAGCGTAATAAGGAGGTCATTCTCTACCAGAGTGCCAATTTTCATGCAAATCCGAATAGTCCGCGAATGTGTTTGCCGAATGTGAATGTGAGCCAATTTTCATGCAAATCCGAATTGTCCGCTGTTTGACCATAAACCTATGACCTGCTCTAAATCCTTCGATTTTAAATGTGCGACTCTAAGATTTTATGAGCGTGATAAGGAGGTCATGTTCTACCTGTGTCAATTTTGATGCAAATCGGAATAGTCTGCTTTTTTACTTTATACCTATCTGACCTGCTCTAAATCCTTTGATTTTGAATGTGCGACTCTAAGGTTTTATGAACGTAATACAGAGGTCATGCTCTACCTGTGTGCCAATTTTCATGCAAATCCAAATAGTCCGCTGTTTGACCTTAAACCTATGGCCTGCTCTAAATCCTTCGATTTTAAATGTGCGACTCTAAGATTTTATGAGCGTAATAAGGAGGTCACGCTCTTCCTGTGTGCCAATTTTCATGCAAATCGGAATAGTCCGCTGTTTGACCATACACCTGCTCTAAATCCTTTGATTTTGAATGTGCGACTCTAAGATTGTATGAGCGTGATAAGGAGGTCATGCTCTACCTGTGTCCCAATTTGTATGCAAATCAGAATAGTCCGCTGTATGACTTTAAAGGAAATAGTTCACCTTCAACATGGTTTTTTTAACGGAAATAGCAGTTTTGTAGCTCGTGTTGAGAAATCCTATCTGCAACTGTTCTTGTCTGGAAAGACTCTCCAGCCGAAGATATTTGACTTTTTGGCGAAGAAATGCGGCGCATATAAGATATACCGTACCATCTGAAAGTGCCAGCACTGCACGGAGCATGCGCAGACCAATAACGCACACCATAAACTTAATAATTTACGACCTTCTGTCCTGAATTGGCGCGATGTAGGACCATTTTTGAAAAGAAAAAAAGAAACTGTATTAAAAATATAATAAAATCATGTTCTGATAAACTTTCCGAAGGTGAACTATTTCCTTTAAGCCTATATGACCTGCTCTAAATCCTTTTATTTTGAATGTGCGACTCTAAGATTTTATGAGCGTAATAAAAAGGTCATGCTCTACCTGTGTGCCGTCAAAAGATCGTTAAATCTTTTGATTCAATCAGTATAGATTTGATGCGGGTTTTGATTCAATCACGATTCATGAATCAAAAGATCTGGTGGTGAATCAATTATTGTTTGATTTAAGGAATTTTGAATGATTCCAATCGATTCAATCAGTGTTGAATCAATAACCAGTCTGGATAAGCCATAATATACCAGCTATATTTATCCTCACAGCAACTGCTATTGCAGTACAATGCATTAATTCCGCCCCATCTAAATTATTGTACAGTGATCTGGATTCTGGGGTAGGAATTATGACACTAACATTAAAGGGATTATACGGGTTTCCGCACTGCAAGTAAATGCACTCTTTTGCAGTTGTATGAGCTTTACACACGTTTAAGACATATAACAGAAATAGTGGACTCAATGCTCATTTAGTCCACTATTTCAGCAATTATCAGCGTTAAAACTTGGGTGTTTTTCGAGAGTTTAGTATCAGATAACGAGTACTTGATCGGCACTACTGTCCACCACTTTTATCTTAAAGGAAATAATTCACCTTGGGTAATTTTTACCCAACACGATTTGATTTTTTTTAATACAATTTCTTTTATATTGTCAAAAATGGCCTTATATCGCGCCGATTCAGGACAGAAGGCCGTAAATTTGTATTTTTATCAAAACTATATGCATACTCTCTGAGTCAGAGTCCTGACGCCACGCGAATGTAAACAATGGTTCAGCCAATCAGATTCGAAAGTAGTCGCGTAAAGATAGACTCGCATTGGAGATGTGCCAACCGGCGGCCGTCGATCGCTTGCTAGCACCAGCTGCAAGCTGATTGGCTGATGGTATAGCCTCTGCCCGGGCTAGAACCAGTACAACATTCTTTCGCCAGCACAGCATTCCTTCGCCAAAAACTAAAATATATTCGGCTGGAGAGTCTTTTCAGTCAAGAAAACTTGCAGATAGGGGTTTCCCAACACGGGCTACAAAACTGCTATCTCAGTTTAAAACTAATGTAGAAGGTGAACTATTTCCTTTAAGATCAATTTTAGAGTTTTGAATTATCTGCAAGTCCTACACTGGATCACAACATTATTATGCAATTCAAAACTGACGGGACTTTGTATTACTACACACCGTTCGTTGAGGTTTTGTGTTTTTGTGGTTTTCTTATCTCTGGCCTTTAGCGTTGAGAATTTGGTGGTGGCGTATTAATTTTTTTGGCATGAAAATTCATGAAAAATATATAATTTGATGGGAAAACTAGGTAACTGCTGCTGTCGTTGCAACAAAACAAGTTCATTTTCTTTCAAATATTGCTTATTTTACCGGAAATATACCATAAGTGAGGTGCTTGTATTAGCATAAAAGAGATGACTGGCTCTGCCTCAGCCGGTCCTGCAGAAAATACGCGGTGGCATCACCGCGCACTTTGGAATGTCCTTACGTGCAGAAGAGATCATTTCCAGAAAAATGTGGCTACTGTGGGACTTCTACCACCTCTATAAGTACGTTTTACAATGTAACTCAATTATTCTGGGGAAAAAAACGTATAATCCCTTTAAAAAGTCTTCGATAGTGCGGAAACGAGCGATTTGTCCGCCCCTGTAGCTCAGTGGGAGAGCGCTGGGCTTCTGACCTTTCCTGGTAGCGGCAGCCCAAGTTCGAGTCAAAGTCAAAGCCTACATTACCAAAGCCTTGTACTCCTCTCAGACGTTACTAGCATACACTGAAAACAATGCGAACTTTCACTGGTCTTCCTTCGAGAACCTCGCCGGCGCTCGACCGACAGACCACCTCTACCACCACAGGACCCTCTAAACGCCTGCAGAGAGTCCTCTACAGATCGGCAGGGGCCTCTAAAGGCCGGCAGATGGCCATCTGCAGATCGACAGGGCCCTCTAATGGCCGGCAGAGGGCCCTCTACACTCACTCTACAGATTGACTGGGACACTGCAGATTGACAGGGCCCCTAAAGACTGGAATAGGGCCGTCTACAGGTAGGCAGGGCTCCCTAAATGCCGGTAGAGGCCCTCTGCAGATAGGCAAGGCGATCTACATATCTGCAGGGCCCTCTAAAGGCCGACAGGGCCCTCTAAAGGCCGGCAGAGGGCCATCTATATATTGGCTGGGGCACTCTGCAGAACGTCAGGGCCCCTAAAGGCTGGAAGAGGGCCCTCTACAGGTCGACATGGCCCTCTACAGGTCGACATGGCCCTCTAAATGCCGGAAGAGGCCCTCTACATAGTGACAGGGCGATACACAGATCGGCAGGGCCCTCTAAAGACCGGCAGAGGGCCCTCTCCAGATCCGCAGGGATCCTCTACAGATTGACAGGGCCCTATCAAAGGCGACAAAGGGCCCTCTACAACCGGAAGGGGCCAGCTAAATACCGACAGGGGGCCCTCTGCAGATCGGCAGGCCCTCTGCATGCTGGAAGGGCCCTCTAAAGGCGGGCAGAGGGCCCTCTACATATCGGTAGGGCCCTCTATAGGCCGGCAGAGGGCCCTCTATAGATTGACTGGGGCACTCTGCAGATCGACAGGGCCCCTAAAGGCTAGAAGAGGGCCCTCTACAGGTCGGCTAGGCCCTCTAAATGCCGGAAGAGGCCTTCTACAGATTGGCAGGGCGATCTACAGATCGACAGGGCCCTCTAAAGACCGGCAGAGGACCCTCTCCAGATCGGCAGGGACCCTCTACATATCGGCAGGGCCCTGTAAAGGCCGGCAGAGGGCCCTCAACAACCGGAAGGGGCCCTCTAAATGCCGACATAGGCCCTCTGCAGATCGGTAGGGCCCTTTAAAAGCTGGTAGAGGGCCCTATCCACACTGGCTGGCCCCTTTCTACGTATTTACATATGCATGCCTTTAACAGACAAGCAAGTGCTGTTATTTATTCGTGTTACGATTTTTTTCCCAGTTCGTGGGCGTTCTTTTATGCGACGTAAGACATGTTGTGGGCGCCTGACACCATCAAAAACACTGGGGCCTTCGGCCCCAAGGGGCTCTTGCTCGGTCGCCAGAGGGGCCTCCTGGCCTCCAGGGGGGGGGGGGGCATGGCCCCGTTGCCCCCCCCCCCTTGCCTAGAGTCTTAGTTCCTATTGCCGGAATTTCCAGAAATCCAGCGGGCTGAATTCCCCTCGACACGCGGACATGCCGTATCGCCGTCACCACGGAGCGGCGGCCGGCGGAGTGGTGGGGCGGGGTGGGGTGGGGGTCTGGGTTCCGAGATGACCTTGGCCGCCGACTCGCTAATGGTGGCTTTACGCCGCCCGGTCCGGTCTGCTGTGTGGGGATGGGGCGCTGCGACGCGCGCTCCGGCCCGGCAGTGTTTTGCTTCTGTCCGATTGTGGAGGTGGTCGCGCGCGTGCTCTGTGTGTGTGCTGTACAGAGCTGTGTGGTATGGAACGCAGAGTTGTGCGCGATGTGTGGAGAAATCTGATGCAGCTCAATTGAAGCTAGCCCAGCCCGAGGAGGGGGAGCGTCTGGTTTCCACTTGATTACCCCGGCAGGCAGATAGTGTGCATGGGGAGGAGCGTATTCAGAGAAAGAGCTGCAGGCTGCAGCCGAACAAGAAGTGACCACACCATTGCTGCTGATGTACCAGTCACGGCATACTGCCCATTGGTTCGTCCAGTGTTACCGCAGCGGTCCAACACCATTTCCCAAGATTGAGGTAAAAGTCCCAATTTGAGGGCCCATTTCCCAAGTTCAATGGATTTAAGTGTAACAACGGTATGTAGGCTTACATATAAGTAGTACATCGCTTAGGCATGCTTTCCAACGCATCTTCCACCTGCATTGTCCTCTATTTGTGCCAATTTGAAATAAAATAGCGTACCTAATGCTTTTGGACATAATATTGAACTAGCAATCCGGTTATCAGTATGAAACGGTGGCAAAAAAGAATCTTCGGATAAAAATCCCGTCCCGCTAGCCTCTAACACTGGCATTCTGGATTGAAATCCCATAATAATCCATCCCACTATATAATTTAACCCTCGCCCGGGTAGGGGGGGGGGTGGATGCCACCCCCCTCGGTTTTTCTGGAATAACTAGCGTAGTTTCCAACCGATTTCGATGCAACTTTCAGTACCCTACTTTCGAGAAAAAAATCCCACATACTCGGGAAATTTTGCATTTCTAACCAGCCTTGGAATTCTGGCCATTTTCTGGACTTTTTGGGTCCAAATAATTTTGCTCTCCTGATTTTTTTCTCCTGAAAATGTTTTCTCTTGTCACCTGATCTTACTGACATTGCAGTTAAAATATAATTCCATTTTCCCCACAAGGATTTACTATCTATTACAAATCAGGATTTTTACTTTCCAAGTAAAATAATTAAAACAAAATAAAACAAAATCAAGAACTTTATGAACTAAGCCAAAAAGTTAGAGATTTAATAGCAAATAATCGCATTCAATCAAAACTTACCCAAAATTTATATCAAAATAACATATCTTAGGTACCTTTTTGGGGGCGTCAGCAAGATACAAATACGAGTTTGTTGAAGTTGGATAATTTCCCAAGATTGGAGACCATATCCCAAGATCCGAAGATTGAAGCTCTTTCCCAAGATATTGGGAAATTTCCCAAGGTGCGGTAACACTGGGTTCGTCCCACAGCTGAGTTGACTGCCTGTATAACGCTCGGGCCTCGGTACGTACCGACTGATCACGGCAACCAGTGGCGTACCCAGGATTCACTCCAGGGGGGGGGGGGCAATTTTTGATCAGGGGGGCATAAGGTTCCCCCACCAAAAAAAAACTCACCGGATTTGGCCTACTATATTTTTAAGGGGGCATATTTTCAACATTTTTCTCTTTAAAAAATCAAAAAAATAATGCATTTTTCCTCGAAATAGGGCCCTTCGGGCCCTATTTCCAAAGGGGTGCACGGCCAAGGGGCCACGTATGGACCTTCAGGAGGGGAAATTGCCCCGTTTGCCCCCCCCCCCCTTGGTTACGCCTATGACGGCAACTGAGAACATTGCACATACATATTGGTGTGGAAGGTTAACTCGGACAAGGGCGGATCCGGAATGGGTGGTTTGGGTCAGTTGGGGGGGAGGGGCGGATCTAGGTTTCGAGTTGGGGAGGGGAGAAACATTTCGCTCCGTTTCGTCAGCGAAATGTTGTTGACCGGGGTCGTCAGCGCAGAGTCGTTGAGCGGGGGGGGGGGGGGGCATCGGCGGATCGTCAGTGGGAAAGGTCTTTGAGCGGGGGGGGGGGGGGCGTCGGGTCGTCAGCACGAAAGTTTCGTTGAGCGGGGGAGGGGGGTAAATCTCGCCTTCACGGAACAAAAATCACAACCTACCGGAACGGTTGGGGGGGGGGGGGGGAGGATGTGCAATTGCCTATGGATTTGTCGTTTGGGGGGGGGGGCAATTGGGGCATTCCAGAACAGATTGACCAAAACAATCTCTAAATAACACACTACATCTCATATTTCGATAAAACTACGTGTCTGGGGTTATCTGGGCTGTTGATCTACGCTGTGAATTTTTCAGCCTCGTCCGTCAAATGGTTTTCGAGTTACAGCCTCGGGCAACTTTGTAATGTCAAGCAAAAATCAAATTTTCAGCGGACAATGTCTCTCATCTAAACCAGTAAAACGCCTTAATCGGCGGTAACCGAGCGGTATCTGTTGCTTCCCTGGGACAAACTACATACAAAATAAGTTGTATTACATTTGTCATGATCTCCTTTCTCGAATCGCCAAAAGGGAGTACGTCCTGAGCGCTGCATGTTTTATCGTATAAATTAATGTTTAGATAAATCAAGCCATTTTTGATCAAGAATGATTTTGGTTCATTTCGACATTTGCATGTGCCATGCGCTGTGGTACCACCCCTATCAGAACGCACCATACAAAAATAAAATTGATTTGATGGTCCTATCCAATGGTGAAAACCCGATCTCAATCGGAGTAGTGGTTGCAAAGTTATTAGCTTCCGAAAAGCGTCTGTACGGTCGGTTCGGGCCGGCTCGGACCGGGTCAAATATAAATTTGTTTAGTAAGTTGACGAGAAACCTCACGGGCGCTTCGCGCACGCTCGGTAATCATGCGAGTCATATAGACCTATATACCAGTACACCGCCTTTTTTGGCGATGACAGAGCGGGCACGCTCTGGTAAAGGTAAAACAGGTTTGAAATATGAAACGGTAAGGGAGCACACGTGGTAGTAACACATAGTCTTTTAGTCCTTTTAATCCTCCAGAAAAATTGCCAGGCCTCAATGTAAAACATACAAATTAACATACAAATTCAGTTGTATTCAATTGTTCATGATCTCCTTTCTCGAATCCGCCAAAAAGGAGTACGTCCTGAGCGCTGCATGCTTCATCGTATAAATAATGCTTAGATTAATAAAGCCATTTTTGATCAAGAATGATGTTTGTACATTTCGACGTTTGCGTGTGCCAACTGCCACGCGCTGTGGTACCACCCCTATCAGAACGCACCATACCACAAACAAAATTGATTTGATGGACCTGTCCAATGGTGAAAACCCGATCTCAATCGGAACAGTGGTTGCAAAGTTATTAACTTCCGAAAAGCGTCTGTTCTGCTGTGTCGGGTCAAATGTTTGTTTGGGCCGGGTCAAATGTAAATTTGTTTAGTAAGTTGATGAGAAACCTCACGGGCGTTTCGCGCCCGCTTGGTAATCACCAGAATCATCAGGAACAATAGATTATTATGATGTAATCATTTTTGGAAATTCGGAATTTTGCTATTTCAACACGTGATCTCAGGTCAAATCACGTGATTTTATAATGTGGTCTTTTAAAATTCGGATTTTTTCCCCATGGCAGAATGGACATCGATACATAAACCTTCGATGTTTAACAAATTGGTGAGTTTGTATTCTAAATATAATATTTATATTTTTGTATTTGGAAAAATAATGGTTACCAGCACGTCTTTGGTAATAACTTTGCACGTAATTGTGCTAGAGAGCTCAATTAAACGGCATTATGCTTAGGTATCTCGTCGACCTGCTTTCAATGATATATATCAGCCTGTAGTCGCTCTATGACCTTAAGGTCACGTGACCAGAGGTCACCCGGTGCAGTCCACGTCAGATCGACCAAACCATAACATCCTACTTCTCACATTTCGATTGAACTAGATGTCGGGGTTATCTTGGGCCGTACATTCACGCTGTAAAATGTTCAACCCCGTCCGTCGAACGGTTTTGGAGTTATAACCTCAGGCATCTCTTTAAAGTCGCACAAAGGTTTAATTTTCTTCGGGCAATATATATCGGGATATATCCTATAAATAATTGGAATGATAGAAAACTATGTATCATCAGAATCGCCATGAACCACAAATTAATGTAATGTAATCTTGTGTGAGAACCCGAATGGAAAAGTGTCGAAATTTTGGCATGTGACCTCGGGTCAGGCCACGTGATTTCGTTATGCTCTCAGTTAAAATTCGTGATTTTTCTTAGGTGGAATAGGAGGGTGCAGGCCCTTTGAATCACGTGACAACCTATTTCGCTCAGCGATCAAGATCACGTGATGACATAATTAAATATTTCGTCGATAGAGGCGTCTGTGGGTCAAGATATACATTTTTTTCTCCTCTCTATTTCCAGACCGATAATGTTATAAAAATAGCTAAAAGTGTCTTCCAGAGAAAAAAAGAGTTCAATTGTGTGAAATAAAACGACAAATGTCAACAAATTATATATTGTATAATCAAGGCAGGCCATTTGGGAAATCAACCTCACCTCAGGAGACATGACCTTGAGGTCATGGAGTGACATGCGGGGGTCATGCTATGCATCATTGAATGCAGCTCGACGGGACAGATATAATACCATGAGTTAAGCTCTCTAGCACAATAATGATGTGCCAAGTTATTACCGAAGACCATGATTTTTTTAACAACAAAAAAATATATGTTGGAAAAACCTATCTCCAATTTCTTACCAACAAAGGTCAATATATCGAAGTCTATTCTGGCAAGAAACAAATTCCGAATTTTAAATGGCCACATGATAAAATCACGTGATCTGACCTAATATCACATGTGGGGCATTCCACAGTAAGACAACCGGTGGGTGCCGTCTGACCATTTTTAATTTTCTTGAAAAGTTGTGCATTGGGGGTTTCAATGGCGGGGGAATTCATGGGTGTTGACCACAAAATTCCCCCCCAAAAAAACAAAAACAAAAAACATCCAAAATACGGCCTTCCGTACTTTCCCAAGTTCAATTTGCAGGCCTAATTTTGACGACCAATAACTCCGAGACAAAAACAAAAAAACGAATTTGAAAACTTTTTGTTTGGATCAGGATTAGTCGGACAATTTGGCAATCACGGATTTCAATCACGGATTTTCTATTTTTTATTGTTTTGTCATGTGACTTCGTGACCTACTTTTTGCGCCATGACCTTGACCTGTTGGAAACTGAAATGAGCATTTTCATCTGATGACGATATGAGCTTCATTGATGTACTTTCGTATAAAAAAGGGGTTTGACCTGTAAAACCTACTTTTGGGGACTTCCACAGTAAGACAATCATTTATTTTCTTCAAATTTGCCGTCCGACCATTTTTTATTTTCTTGAAAAGTTTTGTCAAGGGCGGGGAATTCATTGGTGGTGAGAGAAAAAAACAACAACAAGATAAGGCCTACCGAAAATTTCCAAAGTTCACTGTGCAGGCCTAATTTTGACGACCAATAACTCCGAGACTAAAGAAACGATTTTTGTATTGTTTGGATCGGGATTAGTCGAAGAACAATTTGCAATCTCGGATTTTCTATTGTAATTTTGTCACGTGACCTCGTGACCTACATTTTGCGCCGTGACCTTGACCTGTTGGAAACTGAAATTATGTTTTTTCGTCTAATGACGATTTGAGTTTCATTGATGTCCTTTCGTATAAAAAACTAAAAAGTGGGGTTCGACCTGTAAAAACTACCTTTGAGCCTTGCAATGCACACAATACGCTGTTTGGGTACGTTACGTTGTATTGGCCTGGCAAGTCATATGGCGACTTGATGTCAGTCACAACAGGCACCAACCGAGAGGTTTCGTCGTCAGGAGTCACTCTGGACTTTGTTTCGAAAGCGTATGTCAAGTAGATACGAAGTTATCGACGGACAGGTGCCCAAACAGCGTATTATGTCAGCATTGCATGACTCAAAAATGATTTTGACAGGTCGAACCCCCACTATTTCTATTTTTGATACGAAAGGGCATCAATGAAGCTCAAATCTTCATCAGACGAAAATGTTAATTTCAGTTTCCAACAAGTAAAGGTCACGGCGCAAAAAGTAGGTCACGACATCACGTGACAAAACAAAAACAAAAAATCGAAACTCCGTGATTGCCAAATTGTTCTTCGACTAATCCTGATCCAAACAATTTTGTTTATATCAAAATCACTTTTTTAGTCTCGAAGTTATTAGTCGTCAAAATTAAGCCTGCACAGTGAACTTGGGAAAATACGGAAGGACGTATCTTGGAATGTATTTTTTTTTTTTTTTTTTTTGGTCACCACCAATGAATTATCGCCCTTGAAACCCCCCAGTGCACAACTTTTCAAGAAAATAAAAAAATGGTCGGACGGCAATTTTTTGTTTGTCTTACTGTGTTGTTTTGGTTGTCTCCCCATGTACAAATTAAACAAAAATAGTATTTTCGAAGAAAGATTTATTCCGCCACTGTACCAGGACAAAAATCACAACCTGCCGGATCAGTTTTTTTTTTTTGGGGGGGGGGGCAAAAACATACGTTTGCCTACCGATATTTCTTTGGGGGGGGGGGGAAATTGCCCACTTTGCCCAACCGTAGATCCGTCACTGGGGGGGGGGGGGGGGGAGGGGCAAATCCCAAGAAGTCTCACACAATTCTGAAAACTCATCGGATTTCGTTTGCTTGTGCATCAATAACTGATTTTAAAAAAAATCCTCTGTAAAAGTTGCTAATATTTTATACTATCTCAGGAAATGTGTCAGATTTGCGCCGATTTCAGTTGTTTTTTTTGGGGGGGGGGCATGGCCCCGTGCCCCCCCCCCCCCCCCCCCCCCCCCCCCCCCCCCCCCCCCCCCCCCCCCCCCCCCCCCCTCTGGATCCGCCCATGAACTCAGATTAATTTCGGATAATAATTTCGCATGATAAATATCGCTATCGGCTAAGGTTATTGGGTAAAACACGAATAAGTTTCCTAATCAGATACCTGTTGGAGCAATGGGGTATGTCAGCAAAATTTCCGCCGCCAGGGGCGCTGGGCAGCAATGTGACCCAAGCGGCGATTGCCGCAATTGGCGACAATGTATTAAAGGGAGTGTGCCTACTCACATAACTTATTTGGGGTTATTGACACTGGTATATAGAACATAATTTTCTGAATTGACCCATGACTTCGTTTCTCCAGATTCGCCCTAGTTGCTGAGATATTCTAAAGACTCCAGGAACTTGCTGGGAGCAAAAAGTCATCGGGTAGACTCCAGAGGGCTTCCGCTACTAGAAGCACTGCAACTATCGATTAAACTGCTAGCATATTGTTAGCGCCGGCCAATAGCAATTCAACAAAACAGCTCGTGCACGTTGATAGCTGCAGCCGGACAGAAACTGGACGGCCATCATGTTTTTCGATGATGGCCGATGGCCATTTTTTGAAGAAGATATCAATTTAGAGCTACGAAACTTGCACATAATAAAGTTCACAGTGGCAAGAACGTGCTGTGCAAAACTTGTCTTTCTATCTTGCATGATGTGACCGTAATTGTATTGTCTTATGTGCGCCGTTTTACATAACATCACCATAGTGGCGATCGTTTTATAGATATCGAAACAAAAAAATAAGCAAAAAAACAATATAAGTGAAAATTCAACTAAAAGGGTTCCAGATGTGAATTTCATCATGTACAACAATTAAACCAATAGCTACTTACCGTATGCAAAATATTTTTGACATTCCAAAACAGTAGGCACACTCCCTTTATTAAGTCACTGTTTGAATGTGGCTCTAAAAATAGTTACGATCGAAAATGCTAAAGGCTCACGTCTCATGTGGTTCGCTGAAAGTTTTCTGAGTTGAATTCTGCCATTTGTTTGATATCAATAATTGGGGTTGAACAAAATCGTGGGAGTCAACCATGCGTGGCGAACCGCCATAAGGGCGAGCGGCCAATCCAGCCTGAGCGGACGGTCACCCATATCGACTCACTGCGGCAGCCGTCGTCGGGGCTGCGGGCTGCGGCTCCTGGGCGGGCAATCTTTCTATCTGCCGTGGCTTCGGGCCAAACAACAACAAAATATTGGTGGCAAACAACAATGGTTGTACATTTGATCGTTAAACTGATAAACATTCATATATTTAATACAAAATATTGAAGAAAGGCTTTCACTGTGCATTAATTGCGATGTCACCACAGATGGAACTTACTGTTTGAAACACTGCTAAAAAACATACTCACCTTCGATTGAGCAGAATATCGTATTGTCGACACCTGCTTATGACATCCTGCTGGAGTAGCACAGACCGACATGCTCTCCAAAAAAAAAAAAATGAAGCAAATACACAAACTTTCATATAAAATACGGCAGGACCAACGACTTGCTAAGTGCGGTGGCATATGGTCTAATTTTATTCCCTGCTCAGTGCCACTCCTTCAGCTCCTCCTGTTCCTTCTGCGCCGCCTGCACCATCGCTCATTCCCATCACCATCTTGATTCTTGTGTGGCCTTGATTGTAGGATAAATATAAATAATGACGGTAAACTAAAATACTGCCGTTCACCCGAGCCGCAGCCCTCGCCACCGAAGACGACGGCCGGCCGCGGCGAGACGACATGGTCGATCGACTGCTGGTGCCGGACGGCCCGATCGCCCTTATAACGGCTCGCCACACATGGTTGACTTCGGGGCGATTTTGTGCAGCCCCAATTATTTATATCATAAAAAATGGCAGCATTTAACTCAGAAAGCTTCAGCGAACCACATGAGACTTGGCCCTTTATCATTTTCCATCGTAACTATTTTTAGAGCCACCCTCAAACAGCATTGTCGCCAATGGCGGTGATCGCTGCTTGGGTCACATTGTACATCAGCGCCATCTGCATCCTTATCAACTGACATACCCCATTCATCCTATTGTATTTTACTCTTCATATTTTCTGCCGGACCTTGGACTGTGGAAGCTGCGTGTTTTGCTATGTAAACTTGCGATCAGTAAAGAATGCAAGACAAATAAACAGGACGTATCTGCCAAACAGATGTTGCTGGGCAAATCTGCAAAGTCGTTAGGTATGTTAGCATTTCATCTACGGTACTGCAGACTGGTTATTGATTCACTTTTTTGGAAGGATTCAATCACGATTAATTTGGGAATATGAATGATTCAGTCACCGTTTGATTCATGGATATCCATTTTGAGAAACGATTCTTTCCGATTCAAAGAATCAAAACATTTTGGGATCAAATCACGTTTGACTCACCATTGAAATAGCATTGCACAGTCTTTTTGATTCAATCAACCTTGTTTCTATGCGGGTTTTGATTTAATCATGATTCATGAATCACACAATCCGGCAGTGAATCGTTTCTTCTTTGATTCAAGGGATTTTGATTGAACGATTCCAATCGATTAAATCAGAGTCGAATCAATAACCAGTCTGTACGGTAGAGTTATTTATGTTGTTAAATTATGCTGCTGAGTTGCCTTGATTGAACCTATTTCACTTTGAGCCTCGGAAAAAAAATAGTTCCGTGGGCACTTGGCCGCTAAGAGCGACCGAATGCACTATCAAGCCGATCGAAGGCCCTTTGAGTCGACCGAGGGCACCTCAGGCCGCCGACTGAGCGCCCCTCGGGCCGGCTGCGGGCCATCTCAGGCAGACCGAAGGGCGAAGTCTCACTTGAGAACGACAAGGACCGACGGAGGACCGACGGAAGGCCCCCTTAGGCTACCCGAGGGCATCTTGAGGGCCCTCGGGTCAATGTATTTTCTCAGTCCAAAAGAAAAAGCAATATTTCCGAAGGGCTGCTCTTGCACATTTATGGGGTGGGGGCAAAACCATATGTTTTCCCCGTTTTCAACTTGAGTGGGGGGGGGGGGGCAGCTGCCCCCTGCACCCTTCCCTCTTCCGCCGCCCCTGAAACCGTTTACTAATGCCCTATTCATCTTTTTCGCTATCAGCTTTTGATGAAACGGGACATATTGCTTGCTGCTGATTCCTGAAGGAAAATCGCAGCTCTAATCGGCCTCAAGTTGCATCTCGAATCTCGCGCCGTTTGCAAAACAAAAACAAAACATTGTCTTCCGCCATAGATTAGGTAAATGTAATCTGCGCAGAATAATTATTCTACGCACATGAAAATATACCAGTAAAACGCCTTTTTTGACGATGACCGAGCGGGCGCGCTCTGGTAAAGCTAAAACAGGTTTGAAATATGAAACGGTACGGGAGCACACGTGGTAGTAACATATAGTCCTTTTAGTCATCCATACAAATTGCCAGGCCTCCATGCATGCCAATTTCGTGATTCCTCAGTCCTCACTCACGAACACTCATAACTCAGTGACTTCAATCTATTCAGGCTCCACAGCACAGCCTCACAGCCAGCACCCCAGCACCACAACTCCCCGCCGGGACACAGCCCGGCCCGGCCCCCGAGACGCTGGACACGCCCCAGCCAATCAGAGAGCCGGGTCATGTCACGCCACCACGCTCTCCTACCGGCGACGACCTTAACTAAATCTCTAATTCAGCAAGGCGGCCGGTACTAGAAATGTCGGATACAAACACTAGAGATGCAGGATTCCGAACCTACCACACTATCCCCCCTCACCTAATTTGTCGTCCGCGAAAAAAAAAAATACACCGTCAAGCATCCGCGTACAACTAGTACCTAACTCAACAACTAATGCCACATGCACTTCGGAGAAACCAGCCCAGCCTTCAGTTCTGCGACATTAACAATGATTAACAACGCAATCAAACATGACAGTATGGTAGGTGCCTCCGTTTCACGAATATATGTACCCATAACTCAGACGATAGTGTCCTCCGTTGTCCCATGAATGCACACTCGAATAAACACGCGAATGCACAACACAGAAAGCCCCGAAAAATAAACATACCTATTAACAACACGCACACCTTTAATAATACACAGCCTCCCCGAATCTGTCAGGCTGTTTCCGCACCCTTCCAGAGCGACGCACAGGCTCCGGCGGCGGAGAGGCCCCTGCACTTAGCTCGCCCGACGCGCCCGCCGGCTCGGGCTGAGCGACCTCACTCAGAAGAGGATTCATACTGGCCTCTTCCGTCGCACGTCTCCGCTCCGCGGGCTGTCTCACGACTGGATGGCCTGAATGGCCCATATACCCGCCCATCTCTGGCCTCGGACGCAAAGGCTGCGCATTCTGCAGCCCTGCTGGGACGCGCACGTTCACGGGACACCGTGGTGACGCCGACTGGAGGCCCCTGCGGTCGGTTCGGCCACGGAGACCGGGGCCATCACCATGCACGGTCGGGACGGGCGGAGCGGTGCTGCGACCTCGGCCACGACTGGTGACAGAGTCTGGCACCGAATTGCATGGCTTCAATCTGTTGTGATGCACCACAGTCTCCTTCAGCCCATCCTCCTTCTGGATCCTGTATGTCCAGCTACGTAACCTCTCTCGGATTTTATACGGACCGTCCCAAACTGATGCCAGTTTCCGATTTTCTCCTTTTTTAATCGCCTCCCTTCGCAACCATACCCGATCTCCGGGAGTGTACACGTGTTCAAGAACATGGGCATCATGTACCGCTTTGCTCGCCTGATGTGCGGCAACGCTGGCATCGAAGGTCATCGCATCGGTAGCCTCGAGCGTCTGCTGCAGGCCGCACACATATGTGAGAATATCTGGTGGGACTGCGACGTCTGGACACGCCTGTAATCTCGCACCACCATATACCATGTCTACCGGTAGCGTGGGAGGTCTCCCAAACACACACTCATAGGGAGAGAGACCGGTGGACCTGTTGACATTGCTGTTGCACGCCAACACTGCAGCAGGCAAGTAGTTCGACCAGCACCTCGGATGATCCGAACTGAGCTTGGCTACCACGTCGATCAAGAAGCGATGACCACGCTCAGAATACGCATTACCCTGTGGATGGTATGCAGTGGTTGTTGACTGACGAATACCCAGCGAACTACAGAACAATTTCATGACATTTCCCGTCAGATTTCTGCCCAAGTCGCTATGTATGCATTTAGGAATGCCACAAACACTAATGACATGATCCATCACCGCTTTGACAATAGTCGCTGCCTCTTGGTCCCGAATGGGAACTGCCCATGTAAATCTGGTGAACGCATCAGTACATGTGAGTACATAGCGAAACCCGTCACGCTCTGTGGCTGGCAGACCACACACGAGGTCAATATCAAGTCGATCCAGAAAGGCAGAGACCTGCAGTGAGCCCAGTGGAGCCCGCGGAACCGGCTGAGGATCCCGTCTCCTCTCACAGACAGCACACTCTCTGCAGTAGTCCTTGACGTCCTGCTGGAGTCCCGGCCAATGAAATCTCTCCCTCACCATACTCTCGAGTCTGGCCACCCCCTGATGACCACCCCCAAATCCCGCGTGCAGGGTATCCAACACCTCCTTCCTCAGGTGATGGGGCAGGACAATCTGCACACATACTGGGGCTGCCCGATGTGGCTGTACCCGCTTATACAGCAGCGCATGCTCGTCACCAACCAGGACCAAAGAACCCCAATCACGCAACAAACGGCGAGCATCGTCTGTTTTCACGTTTTTCGGCAGCGGCCGAGTCCCGCTCGCCTTCCATGCTTTAATCTCCCTCACACCGTCATCACGATCCTGTTCGCGGCTGATGTCAGCGTGTGACATGCCGGACACAGTGCATACCATGGGTTCCGAGGGATCAGCTGCTCCCACAGCTCGGACAACCGGAGGCGGATGTGCGCCCTCGACCTTACCGCACTCTGGAATAGTGCTGCCCTCTGTCCCAGAAGAATTGGAACCGGTGCTGCCCTCTACGCCTACAGCTGCCGGCGGATGGCCGTCCTCCTCTGCCGAGAGAGGGACACACACCCACTTGTAGGCGGTCTCGCCACCCCGCCTCGACTCATGTGGATACCGTGAGAGGGCGTCAGCATCTCCGTGAGAGGTGCCTTTTCTGTGAACAATGCGGAAATCAAGCTCAGACAACTGTAACACCCACCGAGCCAACTGACCCTCCGGCCTACGAAAACCAAACAGCCACTGTAGAGCAGAGTGATCAGTGCGTAATGTGAACTGCCGTCCGACAAGAAAATGTCTGAAATGCTGTGTAGCCCACACCACTGCAAGTAGCTCACGTTTAGTCGCCGAATACTGTCTTTCAGACTTTGTCAGAGCACGACTCGCATAGGCGATCACTTTACCATCCTGAAGCAGACAGGCTCCCAGCCCAGTTCCGCTAGCGTCAGTATCGCAGACAAACTGAGGGGCATCGGTCTCTAGCCGAGGATGAGCTAGAATGGGCGGGGCGATCAGTTTCGCCTTCATCGTTTGGAACGACGCATCCGCCTCGGGCGTCCAGAGAAACGATACTCTTTTCTCGGTCAGCTTTGTAAGAGGCTTTGCCAGGGACGCGAAATCCTGAATGTACTTTCGGAGATAAGAGCAGAGACCCAGAAACGCTCTCACCTCTCTGACCGACGTCGGCGTTGGCCAATCTTTGATCAGCTGCGTTTTGGCTGAATCACAGGCTATGCCCTCTGCAGAAACGATGTACCCCAAAAACTTCACTTCTCTCTGACACAGATGCAGCTTGTCCAGAGTCACGGTGAACCCTGCTGCCTGTAGGTGAGAAAACACATCCCGCAAGTTGTTATGCATCTCTGACAGGTCCTTTGCCAAGACCAGTATGTCATCAAAATACTGGATGAACACATTGGGCGGGAGGCCTGATAGTGCCATTGCCAGAGCCCTGTTGAACGTGTGTGGTATGCCCATCAGACCATAGGGGGCAGTGGTGTAGCGATGAAGTCCGAACTCTGTCGCGATGGTTGTTTTATCTCTGTCTGACTGTTTGATTGGGATTTGGTGATAGGCCTGGTTCAAATCGATGGTAGTGAACCACTTCACTCCCGCGAGACGGTTCAGACAGTCGTCAATTCGAGGAATCACTTGAACCGAGGGGACTGTGACAGCATTTAGTCTGCGAAAGTCGCCGCAGATCCGAATGTCGCCGTTCGACTTTTTCACCAGCACCACAGGGCTGGCCCACTGGGAGTCACTGACTGGTTCGAGAATGCCCTGATCTAGCAAGCCGTCAAGCTGTGACTTTACTTTGTCCTTCAGATGGACCGGCGTTCGTCTGTAGTGTTGTGACACCGGTCTGGCTGAGCCGGTTGGGATCCTGTGTTCAACGAGGTTAGTTCTGCCCAGCCCCGTGAACATGTCTGAGAACTCGGAGAGCAGATCCTTAAATCTGCCTCTCTCTGTCTCCGGCAAATGTGAGACAGCTTTGTCAAAATCCAGGTGCGAACTGGAGTCGTGTTCATCCAGAGAAACAAATGACTGTTCATCAACTGTGTGCACGTTAGCAATGTGAGTCCCCCTGAACAGCTGCACGTCTTTCTCAGTGGTATTGGACAATCTCAGAGGAACTGCGCAGTCGGGGGAAATGTGAACAGCGAGATGTGCAATCAGGAGAGGACTGCGCTCCAGAAACCTATCCTCCCCCTCCAACAGAGCAACAGTGGAGTCCAGCGACGTGTCAGTGGGAACACACATTTCCCCAGAACAGATCACCTCAGTCCCCGCACGTACCACCACCGTGTCCCTGACTACCACTCTGGCCGTCTGTGACCTGGGACCGATAGGCATTCGTGTCAGTGGTAGCGCCTCCCCTTCGACAATCAGAAGTCCCCGTCCCATGTCCAAACAAGCTCCTATCTCTGTCAGATATTTGACACCCAACAAACACTGGTCAAACAGCTTACTTGACACATAGCAATCCACAAAGCGCACGCATGACCCCAAGACAATAGTCACCGACGTCTTACCAATAATGTGGACACATGCCCCTCCATCAGCCAGGCTGATCCTCTTGTCCAGCGGTCTGAGGCGAGCGTCCGGCGGCAGGCAGTCCTGCCGGATGATGACCTCGTCAGCGCCGCTGTCCACCATGGCACAGACACGGCGGCCGCCGACGAGGATCGGCGTGTACCGGCCCCCCGGCTGAGGGGCACCGTCCCACTGCAGACGCCCACCCACCGCGCCGCGCGCCAGTCGGACGTCCTTTGAAGCCTCCAACGATGAGGTAGCTGACGGCGGCTCCAACGGCGGCCGCGAACCAGGAGGCGGCGGCGGAGACCCACCGGCAGATGCCACCGCCGGATCAGTTCGCAGGTCGTGTAGCGGCAGAGGCCAGCTGGGCGGAGGCAGCGGCTGAGCAGACTGCGGGCCGGGCGGCGGCAGCGGCCGGGCAGACTGCAGGCCGGGCGGCGGCAGTGGCTGGGCAGACTGCAGGCCGGGCGGCGGCAGCGGCCGGGCAGACTGCGGGCCGGGCGGCGGCAGCGGCTGAGCAGACTGCAGGCCGGGCGGCGGCAGTGGCCGGGCAGACTGCAGGCCGGGCGGCGGCAGTGGCTGGGCAGACTGCAGGCCGGGCGGCGGCAGTGGCTGGGCAGACTGCAGGCCGGGCGGCGGCAGTGGCTGAGCAGACTGCGGGCCGGGCGGCGGCAGTGGCTGAGCAGACTGCAGGCCGGGCGACAGCAGCGGCCGGGCAGACTGCAGGCCGGGCGGCGGCAGCGGCTGAGCAGACCGCGGGCCGGGCGGCGGCAGCGGCTGGGCAGACTGCGGGCCGGGCGGCGGCAGCGGCCGGGCAGACTGCAGGCCGGGCGGCGGCAGTGGCCGGGCAGACTGCGGGCCGGGCGGCGGCAGCGGCTGGGCAGACTGCGGGCCGGGCGGCGGCAGTGGCCGAGCAGACTGCAGGCCGGGCGACGGCAGCGGCTGGGCAGACCGCAGGCCGGGCGGCGGCTCGGACGGCGGCCCGGGCGGCGGATCGGGCGGCGGGCCGGGCGGCGGACCGGGCGGACCGGGCGGACCGGGCGGCGGTGGCCCGGGCGGACCGGGCGGCGAGCCGTGCCGCGGTGACGGATGTGTCTGCGCGGCACATCTGGCTACACTCCCTCCCGGAGTTAGAAACGGGGCTGACTGGCCGTACCGGTCCGTCGGGCGCCCCTGGGGCCCGAGGACCGGCCGTCGTTTCCCGACCCGCGGCACATCACACCCAAGTGTCCGCTGCGGCGACACAGGCCGCAGACGTCATTCCGAAACAAACACTCACGTCGCCAATGTCCAGACTGTCCACAGACGAAACATGACGATCCGCCCTTTTCATGACCGGTGTCCCGGCATCGTTCGTCCCCCGCTGCTGGAACCCGATAAACTGCAGCCGCTTCGGAGCCGTGTATGTGATCAGCGCGTTCAAGCGATTCCACCACCTTGACAGCCTCGTCGAGCGACTTGCAGCCCTCCTTCGTTATCTCCCTTCCATAATCCGCTGGCAGAGCACGCTGCAGGTGGAGGAGAATGACATCGGAACGGGCCTCTTCACTGAGCTTAGGATATGCATGACTCACCTCTGCACGGACGCGCAAGAGATAATCCTGAACATCCCCGCGATACTGCTCGGCATCAATAGCTCTGGCGGCCGATAACTGGTCGGGAGCACCGCCCAGAACTCTTTTAGCGGCCGCATCAACTTGGTCCAGTGTCTTGAAGTCAGACTGTCGGATGATTTCTTTTACGTTTCCATTCACGTAAAACCGAATGAAACTAACTTTCTTGTCCTCTGACCATTTCTTCAAATCACCGAACACTTCGAAATCATCAAACCATTTTTCCCACTGCTGATATGACGTACCGGAAAACTTGTCGAGCGTTACGTCACTATGTGTATGTGACATCTTGTGAGCTTGTAGTTTTTACCGCTGTCACCACTTTCGTGATTCCTCAGTCCTCACTCACGAACACTCATAACTCAGTGACTTCAATCTATTCAGGCTCCACAGCACAGCCTCACAGCCAGCACCCCAGCACCACAACTCCCCGCCGGGACACAGCCCGGCCCGGCCCCCGAGACGCTGGACACGCCCCAGCCAATCAGAGAGCCGGGTCATGTCACGCCACCACGCTCTCCTACCGGCGACGACCTTAACTAAATCTCTAATTCAGCAAGGCGGCCGGTACTAGAAATGTCGGATACAAACACTAGAGATGCAGGATTCCGAACCTACCACACCAACATAAAAAATCAGTTTGATTAAATTGTTCATGATCTCCTTTCTCGAATCCGCTAAAAGGGAGTACGTCCTGAGCAGCTGCATGCTTCAGCGTATACAAAACGAATGCTTACATTAATTACGAGCGAGCGCGAATCGCTCGCTCGTCCTTCCGTGGTATTTGGGGAAAATCTGAATCTGAGCGGCCCGGCCCGGCCCGGCCCGGCCCGTGGCGATGCTTTTGAGAAGCTCATATATCTGCAACGGCAAGTCCGATTGACACGCGGGCTTCTTGGCTGAGTAGCCCCGTCCACCCTGTCCTGTTTGAGACCAATGCCGACTCACATGGCTGGGTGACTACCACTGCGTGTGTGGCGCGTGCCGCGTGCGGGGTGTTGAGAAGTGTTTTCTCGCAAAAACTCTGCAACGGCTGGGCCGGTGTGTTTGTTTTGTGGTGTGCAACGGTGTGCAAATTTTGTGTGTGGTTAGGGACCCCTCAGCCGCCACTTTCCCACAAGTCAGAGATGGGGTGCCTCTGCACGTGCGCACGTGCACTCCCTATTATATATCTCAGGAACGGCTCAGCCGATTGTGTTCAAATTTAGTGTGTGGCTAGGGACCCCACGGCCGCCGTCTTCCCACAAGTCCAGAGTGAGGTGCCTCTGCACGTGCGCACGTGCACACCCCTATTATATATATCAGGAACGGCTGAGCTGATTGTGTTCAAATTTTGTATGTGACTAGGGACCCCTCAGCCGCCGTCTTCCCACAAGTCAGGGGTAGGGTGCCTCTGCACGTGTGCACGTCCGCATCCTTTTTGCATCTCAGAAACTACTTTCCCGATGGAGTTGAAATTGGCCATACATGTCCTTCGCGCTCGCTCATTCATCGCCAACTTCAGGGTCTTACTGGTAAGACCATTTTTTATCAAGAATGATTTGTGTTCATTTCGACGTTTGCGTGTGCCACGCACTGTGTCACCACCCGTATCAGAACGCACCATACCTAAATCAAAATTGATTTGATGGTCCTATCCAATGGTGAAAACCCGATCTTAATCGGAGCAGTGGTTGCAAAGTTATTAGCTTCCGAAAAGCGTCTGCATGGCCGGTTCGGGCCGGGCCGGGTTAGGCCGGGTCAAATGTAAATTTGTCTAGTAAGTTGACGAGAAACCTCACGGGCGCTTCGCGCTCGCTCGGTAATAATGAAAACATATAAGGGCGTGTATTGTAGTGTAAACTTGCAATAAGCAGACATCTAAAGAACAGCAAATGGGTATCCGGCAATTGGCAAATAGAGAAAAAACTGGGAAATTGTTACTCTAACCCAACTTAATCTAACCAAACCTGACCTAACCTAACCAACTGAATCTTTGTTACCACATATATGCTGTTGTGCGGTCTCTGCTTATCAAGGCTAAACATGCCTCAAGCCTGCTTATTCCAAGTTTACACTAAAGCTTCTACTTTCGCACGCTTACTTTTGCAAATGCGCCATATTCGGCACTTGTACGAATGGCGAAATGACGGCGAAATAAGCACTATTTTCTGCGAGTGTTTCCCTCTATGCAATAATATCTCCAAGATGTTGCCAGATACGTGCTACTTTTTCGCAGTCTGTACTGATCGCAAGTTTACATAATATAATAACCATTAAGGTGCCGTAGTAGGCGATGAACGAGCTAGCGCGAACGAAATGTATGGTGGATTTCAACTCGATCGGGCGAGTAATTTCTGAGATACAAAAAAGGTAAGCACAAACGCACGTGCAGAGGCACGTCCACCCCTGACTTGCGCACGTCCACCCCTGACTTGTGGAAAGGTGGCGGCTGAGAGGTCCTTAACCACACACCAAATTTGCACATAATCTGCCCAGCCGTTGCGGAGGTTTTGCGAGAAAACACTTTTCAACACCCCTCACGCGGCACGCGCCACGCGCAGTGGTAGTCACCCACATGAGTCGGTACCGTTCTCAAACAGGGTAGATTGAATGGGGCTGCTCAGCAAAGAAGTCCGCTTGTCGGTATCTTAGTGTGTGGCTAGGGACCCCTCAGCCGCCGCCTTCCCACAAGTCCAGAGTGGGAGGCATAGGAGGAATAGGGGTGTTACATGGAGGCATAGGAAGACGGGAAGTGACATTTTAGTCCGGCCGGTTCTCGTATGTCACGATTCAGTTTGCGTTGTTGCTGAGTAGTTACAATTATTAATTCCGCTGTCCGACTCATCCGTTACATCCGATATAAACACAGAACACAGTTTTATAACCACAGTTTGTAACTCGCCTAAACCGCAGGCAGCGCATTCCCGTGATGAGTGTGTGTTTGACTTCCAGAAGAGCACTCGAAGAAGCCGAAACAGGAAACCAGACACAGCCGTCTTCTGTCTGTTTTCCATCATTTAGGAAAGGCTTCAGAGCACTGGAAGTGGATATGCCGGGCTGGTGCAAGCTGATGCAGCTACCAGCGTCCCAGGGGGACCACAGAGGCTGGTGCAGTCCAGACTTCGCTGTGAATTCCACCCATTGCGACGTTCGCAATATTACTGGGAATGAACAGGGGCGCAACATGCTATTCAGGTGCGGTGAATGCTTTCCAGCGAGTGGTGCTAAGTAGGCAACTCGTTTCTTTCCACGATGCTTGCCTGGATACTATCGGGGGAACAGGAGGGAAGCATTATGCTTGGAAGACCAGACCCTCCTGCACCGACTACTCTACTAGTGTGGCAATATGCAGGAGAAAGCAAAATGGCCACTAATGGTGCAATGTGCACGCATTGTAGGTATGTGCCCACCTAAAATCATTTTAAATGTCGTGCGGCCCTAGTCCTGCAGATGAATTGCATTCATAGTGATTCGTTTCGTGGTGAAAGCTGAAATGCTGAAATGCTGAAATGCATCACCATTCACCACGCCACCGATAACCTCGCATTACATAAGACCAGTAAGGCGCTGTAGTTGGCGAGGAACGAGCGAGCGCGAAGGAAATGTATGGGGAATTTCAACTCGATTGGGCAAGTAGTTTCTGAGATACAAAAAAGGGTGCGCACGTGCGCACATGCAGAGGCACCCATCTTTGACTTATGGGAAAGTGGGGACTGAGAGGTCCCTAACCACACAAAATTTGAACACAATCGGCTCAGCCGTTCCAGAGATATAGCAGAGGGAGGAGGGGCAGAGGGAGCTGCACGTGCGCACGTGCAAAGCCACCCCCTGACTTGTCAGAAACTGGCGGATGAGAGGTCCCTAACCACACACCAAATTTGAACACAATCGGCTCAGCCGTTCCTGAGATATAGAATAGGGGTGTGCACGTGCGCACGCGCAGAGGCACCCCACCCCTGAGTTGTGTGAAAGTGGCGGCTGAGGGGTCCCTAACCACACACGAAATTTGCACATAATCTGCCCAGCCGTTGCGGAGTTATTGCGAGAAAACACTTTTCAACACCCCTCACGCGGCACGCGCCACGCGCAGTGGTATTCACCCACATGAGTCGGCACTGGTCTCAAACAGGGTAGGTTGGATGGGGCTGCTCAGCAAATAAGTCCGCTTGTCAATCGAACGTGCGGTTGCAGAGATACGAGCTTCTCAAAAGCGTCGCCACGGGTCGGGCCGGGCCGGGCCGGGCCGCTCATAATCAGATTTGTCCCATATACCACGGAAGGACGAGCGAGCGCTTCGCACTCGCTGGTAAAAAGAAGCCTGCCTTTTGGTATGTTGTATCCTCAGCTGAACGATACCAGTTATGAACTGTCGAATAAGATGAATGTATTTCAGTCACGTGCACTTAGGCGACTGGAGATAGGCGACTGGATTGATGAGGCGACTGGAGATAGGCGACTGGATTGATGAGGCGACTGGAGATAGGCGACTGGATTGATGAGGCGACTGGATTGATGAGGCGACTGCAGATAGGCGACTGGATTGATGAGGCGACTGGAGATAGGCGACTGGATTGATGAGGCGACTGGAGATAGGCGACTGGATTGATGAGGCGACTGGAGATAGGCGACTGGATTGATGAGGCGACTGGAGATAGGCGACTGGATTGATGAGGCGACTGGATTGATGAGGCGACTGGATTGATGAGGCGACTGGATTGATGAGGCGACTGGATTGATGAGGCGACTGGAGATAGGCGACTGGATTGATGAGGCGACTGGAGATAGGCGACTGGATTGATGAGGCGACTGCAGATAGGCGACTGGATTGATGAGGCGACTGCAGATAGGCGACTGGATTGATGAGGCGACTGGAGATAGGCGACTGGATTGATGAGGCGACTGGAGATAGGCGACTGGATTGATGAGGCGACTGGATTGATGAGGCGACTGGATTGATGAGGCGACTGGATTGATGAGGCGACTGGATTGATGAGGCGACTGGAGATAGGCGACTGGATTGATGAGGCGACTGGAGATAGGCGACTGGATTGATGAGGCGACTGCAGATAGGCGACTGGATTGATGAGGCGACTGCAGATAGGCGACTGGATTGATGAGGCGACTGGAGATAGGCGACTGGATTGATGAGGCGACTGGAGATAGGCGACTGGATTGATGAGGCGACTGGAGATAGGCGACTGGATTGATGAGGCGACTGGAGATAGGCGACTGGATTGATGAGGCGACTGGAGATAGGCGACTGGATTGATGAGGCGACTGGAGATAGGCGACTGGATTGATGAGGCGACTGGAGATAGGCGACTGGATTGATGAGGCGACTGGATTGATGAGGCGACTGCAGATAGGCGACTGGATTGATGAGGCGACTGGAGATAGGCGACTGGATTGATGAGGCGACTGGAGATAGGCGACTGGATTGATGAGGCGACTGGAGATAGGCGACTGGATTGATGAGGCGACTGGAGATAGGCGACTGGATTGATGAGGCGACTGGATTGATGAGGCGACTGGATTGATGAGGCGACTGGATTGATGAGGCGACTGGATTGATGAGGCGACTGGAGATAGGCGACTGGATTGATGAGGCGACTGGAGATAGGCGACTGGATTGATGAGGCGACTGCAGATAGGCGACTGGATTGATGAGGCGACTGCAGATAGGCGACTGGATTGATGAGGCGACTGGAGATAGGCGACTGGATTGATGAGGCGACTGGAGATAGGCGACTGGATTGATGAGGCGACTGGAGATAGGCGACTGGATTGATGAGGCGACTGGAGATAGGCGACTGGATTGATGAGGCGACTGGAGATAGGCGACTGGATTGATGAGGCGACTGGATTGATGAGGCGACTGGATTGATGAGGCGACTGGATTGATGAGGCGACTGGATTGATGAGGCGACTGGAGATAGGCGACTGGATTGATGAGGCGACTGGAGATAGGCGACTGGATTGATGAGGCGACTGCAGATAGGCGACTGGATTGATGAGGCGACTGCAGATAGGCGACTGGATTGATGAGGCGACTGCAGATAGGCGACTGGATTGATGAGGCGACTGGATTGATGAGGCGACTGCAGATAGGCGACTGGATTGATGAGGCGACTGGAGATAGGCGACTGGATTGATGAGGCGACTGGATTGATGAGGCGACTGGATTGATGAGGCGACTGGAGATAGGCGACTGGATTGATGAGGCGACTGGATTGATGAGGCGACTGGATTGATGAGGCGACTGGATTGATGAGGCGACTGGAGATAGGCGACTGGATTGATGAGGCGACTGGAGATAGGCGACTGGATTGATGAGGCGACTGCAGATAGGCGACTGGATTGATGAGGCGACTGCAGATATTGCTCGCCGTATCGGCCAGCATAGCGGGCTAAGCTTTCCGCTTCCCAACTCGTCATCTGCCGTGGCTTTTAGTGCAATTTGGGTCTAGTTGAGACATTTACACTACGCTGCACCCTTACATGTCGGTTACCCTAACCAAACTTAAAGGGATATTGCCACCTCGCAGGCCAATATGGAGTTTTTGGTGTGTATCGGTAGATTAAGCGTGTCCGATTTCACCTGCAAAATTTGGTTCCCGAAACTCTCACCATTAGATTTAAAAAAAAACACATTTGCACCATTCATGATTGGCACATGACTGGTTATTGATTCGACTCTGATTGAATCGATTGGAATCGTTCAATAAAAATCCCTTTAATCAAAGAAGAATCGATTCACGACCGGATTTTTTTATTCATGAATCATGATTGAATCAAAACCCGCATAGAAACAAGGCTGATTGAATACCAAAGACTGTGCAATGCTATTTCAATGGTGAGTCAAACGTGATTTCATCAACAACACAAAATTGATTCTTTGAATCGAAAAGAATCAGGGCCTATTTTAACATGTTAACGGGGGGGGGGGGGGCAAATGCCTCCCCCCGTGAGCCGTTTTGCCCCCCCCCCAGTCAAGAAATGTTGCCCACCCTTATTTCAGTATTTCCATGTCATTTTTCGCTTGATAGGTATTCAATTAAAATAAAATATGCTTACCTGGTGATAAATGTATACAATTCCAATGCAAATGTCATGATATTCCTAAGTTTTAGTATTTCCCAGCCAAAATAAGTATCTTTAAATTATTTCCGGAGTATCTTGAATTTCGATATCATTTGAACCAGTGTTCGTCACGGGCCCACCAACCCCCAGCCCGGCCCGGCCCAGGCCCATAAACACCAAGCCCAGGCCCAGACCAGGCCCGGTCAAATTTATAATATTGAGGCCCAGGCTCGGTCCGTTCAGATTAAGCGTATCAATATTTTCACAAAATTTACAATCACTATCCTAGCATATTTTCTTGTATACTATAAATGTGAAACAATGAACCAACTATGCTAACCAAAACAGCCACAGCAACAGCCACAGGAAAAGTGTGTCGCTGTGGAAGTGAACTGCTGGTTAAAATATGTTTTTTCAGCTCTAACCTGAGCTTCAACATTTTCAGCCCAGGCCCGTCCAGAGCCCGGTGATTTTCTTAAAGTTGAGGCCCAGCCCAGGCCCAGCCCAGGCCCAGCCCAGGCCCAGCCCAGGCCCAGCCCAGGCCCAGCCCAGGCCCAGCCCAGGCCCAGCCCAGGCCCAGCCCAGGCCCAGCCCAGGCCCAGCCCAGGCCCAGCCCAGGCCCAGCCCAGGCCCAGCCCAGGCCCAGCCCAGGCCCAGCCCAGGCCCAGCCCAGGCCCAGCCCAGGCCCAGCCCAGGCCCAGCCCAGGCCCAGCCCAGGCCCAGCCCAGGCCCAGCCCAGGCCCAGCCCAGGCCCAGCCCAGGCCCAGCCCAGGCCCAGCCCAGGCCCAGCCCAGGCCCAGCCCAGGCCCAGCCCAGGCCCAGCCCAGGCCCAGCCCAGGCCCAGCCCAGGCCCAGCCCAGGCCCAGCCCAGGCCCAGCCCAGGCCCAGCCCAGGCCCAGCCCAGGCCCAGCCCAGGCCCAGCCCAGGCCCAGCCCAGGCCCAGCCCAGGCCCAGCCCAGGCCCAGCCCAGGCCCAGCCCAGGCCCAGCCCAGGCCCAGCCCAGGCCCAGCCCAGGCCCAGCCCAGGCCCAGCCCAGGCCCAGCCCAGGCCCAGCCCAGGCCCAGCCCAGGCCCAGCCCAGGCCCAGCCCAGGCCCGGCCCATGGCCCATAGGGCCAGCCCGTAACGAACTCTGCTTTGAACAATTGCTCATTAGCGGCAGAGTGGGGGAGATCGGGGTTTGTTGGATCAGGAACGTCGCCACACAATTTGGAGTGGGTGGGGGCAACTGCTGAACCGATTGTGTTCAGATTTGGTGTGTGGTTAGGGATATCTCAGCCGCCACTTTCCCACAAGTCAGGGGTGGGATGTTTCTACATGTGCGCACGTGTGCACCACGTATTTTTTATATAAGAAACTACTTCCCTGATCGAGTTGAAATTCACCTTACATTTCCTTCGCGTTCGCACGTTCATAGCCAACTACAGCGCCTTATTGGTTCAGTAAAAAGTATGGAAGAAAAATGACGAATTACCTCGGGGTGAATAGATTTTACCTCGTGGAGGTCACAGGATACAAACACGGCATGGATGCATTGGCGGATCCAGAACGGGTGGTTGGGGGGGGGGGGGATTCCAAAAAGTCTCACACAATTCAGAAAACGCATCGGATTTGGCTTGCTTATGCATTGATAGCTGATTTAAAGTTAACTTTCCTCTATAAAAGTTGCTTAGATTTTCTTCTATATCAGGAAATGTGTCAATCTTGCGCCGATTTCAGGCGATTGGGGGGGGGGGCAGTTGCCCATTTTGCCTAACTGTAGATCCGCCACTGGATCTTGGTATTTTTCAAAAGATGCGGGACTGGTGAAAATCGGGCAAATTTAGCCATTTCCTGTGGATGTATATGCATTGCCATGTTTCACCAATGACTTATAATTGGGAGGTCACAAAATAGACTTCCCTTAACCCTATTTGTAACAGGCTCCTGGCTACCCCTATTTATTTGTAACAAGGGGGGTGGCGGATTCTGCCCCCCCCCCCCGGAGATCTCGAGATCTACCCGTCCGATTAAAAAAATGAAACGGTGTTTGGTTCCCCTCAACACGATCTACATTTCTAAATAATACAAAAATCTAAATTTTAGATAGGGGGCAACAGGGAGGCAAAAACTACAAATTTTAGTGGTATTTTTGATCTAATTTATTATTTGGATGGCTGGCATGATGGACATTATTGTCAAAAGTTGTGTTAAAATGATCAATAACATGCCAAATATGTATTTTAGTGGTCAAATGAATAATTAAAATAGACAAGCTTTCGACATCACTGTCATCATCAGGTCTCACCTGATGATGACAGTGATGTCGAAAGCTTGTCTATTTTAATTATTCATTTGACCACTAAAATACATATTTGGCATGTTATTGATCATTTTAACACAATTTTTGATCTAACATAGCTTTCATGTTTATGGACCGATTTTAACACAACTAATAGGAATCGATAGAGATTGAACTGGAAATTGCTATATGACGGTGACTTTTTTTCTTCAAAATTTGGACTCCAAATGCGGTATTCAATTCTATGAAAAGTCCCAAAATTGCATGGGCCTGCTCCCAGCCGTTCTGGAGATATCTGCGAAAAAAACATGAGGGGGCGGGGCGGAATCCGACCCCCCCCCCCCTGTTACAAATAGGGTTAACCCTCGCCCTACGGGAGTTTTTTTCACCTTCGCCCTACGGGGGGAGGGGGCTGATAGGCCCCTTGTTAACTTCCAAACCAAGCATCTTAGAGCAATGCAGTAAGAACCAGCATGTTGCCTGTCATGAGAGGAATCTAACAGTATGCGATTTTTAGGTTTCAGGTCAACGGGTGACCTTCCAGGTCAAGTGAATGACCTCGGATTTACCACGTCCAGAACAGCGATTTTGCTCTTCAGAAAACCTCAAAATTAGAAATTGATAAATGTAAATAAAAAGGCATGTTACTAGACCAGTTTTGGCTTAGAAATACAGAAAAGGTAATTATTTGTTCGTATCTTTTCAAAAAAAGTCCAAAAAAGTTATAAAAAAATGACGTCATCAGTTTCTTACACTTAGAGAGCCATCACTCAGTCAAAAATAAAGATATTACTTTGAAATTTGGTATGGGTATTCTCCATACTCAGGTCTCTCACATATTTTCCGGTTTTTCTAATATCTTTGAAAATTTTGATTTTGTGGTGATATTTCCAAAAATAAGCATTTTTTTTTATTTTAGGGGTCAGAAACCCAAAATTGTGAAAATCCGAGATTGCCATTTTAAAGAGAATGCCATTTTGTATCTTTGGTGAATTGCGTTTGCAATTTGCTTTAATACTCTGTTTTCTACGATTTTCCGATATTTCTCATTTTTTTACCAACATGACGTCATCAAAACATGATTTTCTCCCAAACTACTCAACCAATTAAAAAAAAAATACAGCCCACGTATAATTGTTGTAAACTCAGCTACCAAAAATTTCAGCAAGATGCACCGCACATATACAAAAGTTATTCAAGAAAAACCTCAGGGGGGGGGGGCGTAGGGCGAGGGTTAAGTCACCGATATAAAAATCATCCGAAATAGCAGAATTGTAGGTGTTTATTGACCTGGTTAAATCCTGTGAGTATCTAACTGATCGGTCAAGCCATGTGGCTGCGGCACGACCTTACATTTTTTTTGAAGGTGGAATCACTAGACTTTACTTAGTGACGTGACCTGAGGAGACCTGAGGTAAACAAATTAACAGGATTTGGGCAATTGATAGGCAAGCAGTTGTACCAAAAATGGCGGCGCGAAATGGCGTCGTTTTCCGCTATTTCCGCTAGGGGGACGGTATCCGCCCCCACTGGCGAATCCAGGGGGCGGACATCAGGGGCAAATCCCCACCCCCCCCCCCCCCCCCCAGAAATCTGGGGGGTCGCATGCAATACAAGTATGCCCCCCCTGCGCGTTCCCTGCACTGAACGTGAAAAACAATGATCTTAGGAGAAAACTTCATGAAAACGGAAGTTTTTCTTCTTCTGTCAAGTGATTGAGTTTGAAGTTTTGTATGTATCCCTTGCTTTCAATGATAGACAAAACAGCGCACCTGATGCAATTCAATCAGCCCCGGTGACACACGCCTCGCTGGATGGGGGGGGGGGGCAGAATCTGTCCTATCCCGGATTTTCTCAATAACTTTAAAACTGTGATAGATATCAACGTGAAACTTGCAGTACCTTCTTATACTGCATCAGTTCTACGTCTGCTCACTAAATTTCAATTAAATTAATGTAGTATTTTGGGAGGTAATAACGTTTTAATGACGTCATGTCATGCCATTTTTGGTGGTAAAACGTTAAATGTTTGATAAAGCGTAAAAAATAGTTTCAAAGCAAATTGCAAATAAAAAACGTAAAAAGAAAGGAAATGACATTCTCTTGCAAATCGTTATCTCCAATTTGTGAGTTTTGGGTTTTTGACCCCAAAAATAAATATATATTTTTTTTTTCGGAAAAATGTCCGCATTTTTTTTGTGAATTCGAAAAGTGAATTTCTTAAGCTCGAATAGCAAATAAGGTTACCGGCCCAAATCCGCGGAGGAAATGAATGGGGGTACCTTTTTGCCACAAAAATATGCCCCCAAAAATATGCCCTGGTCAAAGAATCATTTCTCAAAATGGTTAAACATGAATCAAATGGTGACTGAATCATTCATATTCCAAAATGAATCGTGATTGAATCCTTCCAAAAATCGTGAATCAATAACCAATCTGGCACACATTCGTAAAATTGGAGTCGACTCATCACTATTTAAAATCACTTCTTTGCGGACTATGATTTGCTTTTGAATATTGCAAACTCAACACCACCATTCCGTCAGTGCACTTTAAAATTAAAAATTCGTATACAGTTAATTATATTTTCAACAACCATAGCCTCTTTCATAATAAAACATGAATAAAACAGCAAGAATGGCTATGGCTCGACTTTGGGGCCGTATGAGATTTGTGACCAATCCTTATAACACAGATAGACACTTTTCAAGGTCAAGTCTCGGCGAATTCGAACGCTTCGGCTTTGGGCGGGCGCCAATTTCACAGCCAAACTGGATGAGAGCGGCCATCATGAATCTAGTACTGGGACCAACGTTTTGGAGTCAGACATAAATACAAAATGTTTTGCCGATGCATGCTTTAGGTGCTGCAGGAGCAAGTTTGAGCTTGAGCATACACGATTGTTGATCCCCACCATTCATTTAAGTTGCTTTTCAGAAATCCTCCGGAGGTGGCAATATCCCTTTGAGCCATGGAGTTTGCTCGGAAATATTTGTTATTTCAGTGTGTTCCGCTTCGCCCAGCACAATGTGGGTGGCCTTGGCTCTGCCTGCGGCTGGCACGGATCGTCTACACTGTTTACCCGCGCTCTCATCTGAACACCATGGGCTGGCACCTGTTGAATAGCTTACCGCCCTCCCTCCGTCTCCCCAATCCCGCTCTGACTTCCCCTCCCATCTCCCGATACTGTCCCCCCCCGATACTGACATACCCGATATTGAATGTCCCGTCCGTCAAGCTGACGTGCTATGAGCTACCCACGCCTACCTCATGACTCACGTGCTCACTATTTGTTCGTGGTCGGATTCCATGTCAAGGAAGACAAAGACAAGGGCGGCCGGACAGTAGAACTAGCAGTCGTTCTGTGTCACTTGGAATTTCCAGACATATCCCATGCCCCCAGACGTTTTTACCATTAAATGCGGATTGTGGTGGCAACGAACAATTCGCTATAGCACTTAGGCGCATTGCAACTTATTGCTCCTTATCTTCTTCTTCACATGCAAGTTTTTCCGTTAACCCGCCATTGGGGGGGGGGGGGGACGTTTTTCGCCCCCCCCCCCTTACGAACTTTCGCAATAGTCAAAAACTAATAGCGCTATCGATGAGGCACTTCAGGTACCTTCTCCTATACATCAATTCTACGTCTTATGTGCAAAAATGAAAGAAATTTCGTCGAAATTGTTCGATATAGCGAATTTAGTGACGTCACTACACACGATTTTGACACAAAAATCAGCTAAACTTTAGCAGGCCATACAAATGCCATATTGTGAGTAAAATGCAATCTGAAAGCGTCAAAAGATAGCAAATGACAAGGGCTACAAAATGGCTATATTGTATTTGAGAAACGTTGGGTTTTTATCCCCCAAAATAGAAATATAACTATTTTTGAAAAAATGCCCTCAAAATAAAAAAATCAAACATATTTTAAAAACGGAAGATATGTTGAAGAACCAGATGTGGAGAATTCCCAAACCAAATTTAAAATCAATATCTTTATTTTTGACTGACTTATGGCTCCCTATTTCCCTAAGTATGAGCAACTCATGACGTCATGTTTTGAAATTGCGTTTGTCGGCTTGTAGTGATAAGCAAATAAATGCCAGTACTGTATTTCTGAGACAAAACTGGTCTAGAAACATGCCTTTTTTATTTATATTTATCAATTTCACATTTTTACATTATGTGACCTGACTTTTACCTTATATGGTGTCAGATTATGAAAATGGGTGCTACTATCGAATTATACGTGTATAATAACCCATACAACATGTGTCGCATGGCTTTCGTAGACCTGTGACCTTTTCACTTCGTGTGATCACTTCGTGTGATCCAAGTCTCAATCTAAGGCTTTGGATGGAAAGTATGGCCACAAATTCAAATATCTCAATTATGACCTTTGACCTGACCGTGACCTGACATGTGACCTTATTTGGAAAATTTCGTGTATGCCGTTGATGCGTCTCATTGAGAGCTTTCGATTGCCGCCTTGCGCGTCTTGCTGCGGTTATTGGTTCGGAAGATAACCAGGGAGGCGACCTCCCCCCGCCAATGTGGGGTTAATCAAAGTATCAGAACACCGTGAAAATAGCCCGGGATCTTTTGGAATCGTGGATCCAGGGTCCAGGATCTCAAAAAAAGTTTCCGGGCTATTTTCGTAGCATTTTGATACTTGAATAAACAAAACAGATTCCGATACAAAGCAACAAGCTAGCCACAACAAGTTGCAACACACTAGCTAGTGCCGTATCACCTTGATCATTGTCAGAATCCGGATTCAAAGGTTCAAGGAAATAGTTCACCTTCAACATTAGTTTTAAACTGAGAACAGTTTTGTATAGCCCGTGTTGGGAAACCCCTATCTGCAAGTTTTATTGACAGGAATGCGGTGCTGGCGAAAGAATGTGGTGCTGGACCCGGGCAGAGGCTATATCATCAGCCAATCAGCTTGCAGCTGGTGCTAGCAAGCGAACCGCCGGCCGCCGGTTGGCACATCTCTAATGCGAGTCTATCCTTACGCGACTACTTTCGAATCTGATTGACTGAACCATTTGTTAAATTCGCGTGAGTTCAGGACTCGACTCAGAGAGTATATGCATATCATTTTGATAAACAATAATAATTTACGGCCTTCTGTCCTGAATCGGCGCGATATAAGGCCATTTTTGACAATATAGAAATAAATTGTATTAACAAATATATCGTGTAATCGTGTTTGGGAAAACAAATGAAGGTGAACTATTTATTTCCGAAATAGTTCACCTTCAACATGTTTTTTTTTAACTGAGATAGCAGTTGTGTAGCCCGTGTTGAGAAACCCCTATCTGCAAGTTTTCTTGACTGAAAAGACTCCAGCCGAATATATTTGATTGTTTGGCGAAAGAATGCGGTGCTGATGATGGCCTGGGCAGAGGCTATACAATCAGCCAATCAGCTTGCAGCTGGTGCTAGCAAGCGAACCGCCGGCCGCCGGTTGACACTTCTCTAATGCGACTTGCGAGTCTATCCTTACGCGACTATTTCGAATCTGATTGGCTGAGCCATTTTTTCATTCGCGTGACGTCAGGACTCTGATGATGATGATTGGGGTTTAAGGGCGCTGCGACAACGAAGGTCACATGGTGCCCATTATACTCTGGACTCTGACTCAGAGAGTATGTATAGTATATAGTTTTGATAACATTAAAGGAAATAGTTCATCTTGGAAATTTTTCCCAAACATGATTTGATTATATTTTTAATTCAATGTATTTTTATTTTGTCAAAAATGGCCCTATATCGCGCCGATTCAGAACAGAAGGCCGTAAATTATTATTGTTTATCAAAACTATATGCATACTCTGAGTCAGAGTCCTGATGTCACGCGAATTAAAAAAAATGGTTCAGCCAATCAGATTAGAAAGTAGTCGCGGTAAGATAGACTCGCATTGGAGATGTGCCAACCGGCGGCCGTCGATCGCTTGCTAGCACCAGCTGCAAGCTGATTGGCTGATGGTATAGCCTCTGCCCGGGCTAGAACCAGTACAACATTCTTTCGCCAGCACAGCATTCCTTCGCCAAAAACTAAAATATATTCGGCTGGAGAGTCTTTTCAGTCAAGAAAACTTGCAGATAGGGGTTTCCCAACACGGGCTACACAACTGCTATCTCAGTTTAAAACTAATGTTGAAGGTGAACTATTTCCTTTAATAATTTACGACCTTATGTCCTGAATCGGCGCGTTGTATGGCCATTTTTGACAATATACAAATCAATTGTATTTCAAAATATAATCAAATCGTGTTTGGGAAAGAAATGTTCCAAGGTGAACGATTTCCTTTAAGGATCCTGGCACATGTCTGGCTTGGAATATACCGTGTGCTGTTTTGTTCTCTGGTTGGCCTGATATCTTTTGTTCAGCCTGTGTGTCAGCTGTGTTGTGGTTTGTGCATGTTTTTGTGGACTGCCTGTCTTAGGTTTTTGCGTCCTATGACGATTTCAGCGCTGACGGCGCGCACGCTATCGGTGTCCGCCAGTTCAGTGGTGTCCGCCAGTTCAGCGGTGTCCGCCAGTTCAGTGGTGTCCGCCTTGGCTTGGGTCCAATATGCCCATTGCCCATAGGACAGGTCTGTTTTTCAAGTTGCCTTAGACTGGTTATCATTATGCTGCTCTCTGCAGGAGGGCCTTCTATTGGTTGTTATTATACTCTAGGAGGGCCTTCTATTGGTTGTTATTATACTATAGGAGGGCCTTCTATTGGTTGTTATTATACTCTAGGAGGGCCTTCTATTGGTTGTTATTATACTCTAGGAGGGCCTTCTATTGGTTATTATACTCTAGGAGGGCCTTCTATTGGTTGTTATTATACTATAGGAGGGCCTTCTATTGGTTGTTATTATACTCTAGGAGGGCCTTCTATTGGTTATTATACTCTAGGAGGGCCTTCTATTGGTTGTTATTATACTATAGGAGGGCCTTCTATTGGTTGTTATTATACTCTAGGAGGGCCTTCTATTGGTTGTTATTATACTATAGGAGGGCCTTCTATTGGTTGTTATTATACTCTAGGAGGGCCTTCTATTGGTTATTATACTCTAGGAGGGCCTTCTATTGGTTGTTATTATACTATAGGAGGGCCTTCTATTGGTTGTTATTATACTCTAGGAGGGCCTTCTATTGGTTATTATACTCTAGGAGGGCCTTCTATTGGTTGTTATTATACTATAGGAGGGCCTTCTATTGGTTGTTATTATACTCTAGGAGGGCCTTCCATTGGTTGTTATTATACTCTAGGAGGGCCTTCTATTGGTTGTTATTATACTCCAGGAGGCCTTCTATTGGTTGTTATTATACTATAGGAGGGCCTTCTATTGGTTGTTATTATACTCTAGGATGGCCTTCTATTGGTTGTTATTATACTCTGGAAGGCCTTCTATTGGTTGTTATTATACTATAGGAGGGCCTTCTATTGGTTGTTATTATACTCTAGGAGGGCCTTCTATTGGTTGTTATTATACTCCAGGAGGCCTTCTATTGGTTGTTATTATACTATAGGAGGGCCTTTTATTGGTTGTTATTATACTATAGGAGGGCCTTCTATTGGTTGTTATTATACTCTAGGAGGGCCTTTTATTGGTTGTTATTATACTCCAGGAGGGCCTTCTATTGGTTGTTATTATACTCTAGGAGGGCCTTCTATTGGTTGTTATTATACTCTAGGAGGGCCTTCTATTGGTTGTTATTATACTCTAGGAGGGCCTTCTATTGGTTGTTATTATACTCTAGGAGGGCCTTCTATTGGTTGTTATTATACTGCAGGAGGCCTTCTATTGGTTGTTATTATACTCTAGGAGGGCCTTCTATTGGTTGTTATTATACTCTAGGAGGGCCTTCTATTGGTTGTTATTATACTCTAGGAGGCCTTCTATTGGTTGTTATTATACTCTAGGAGGGCCTTCTATTGGTTGTTATTATACTATAGGAGGGCCTTCTATTGGTTGTTATTATACTCTAGGAGGGCCTTCTATTGGTTGTTATTATACTGCAGGAGGCCTTCTATTGGTTGTTATTATACTCTAGGAGGGCCTTCTATTGGTTGTTATTATACTCTAGGAGGGCCTTCTATTGGTTGTTATTATACTCTAGGAGGGCCTTCTATTGGTTGTTATTATACTATAGGAGGGCCTTCTATTGGTTGTTATTATACTCTAGGAGGGCCTTCTATTGGTTGTTATTATACTATAGGAGGCCTTCTATTGGTTGTTATTATACTCTAGGAGGGCCTTCTATTGGTTGTTATTATACTATAGGAGGCCTTCTATTGGTGGTTATTATACTCTAGGAGGGCCTTCTATTGGTTGTTATTATACTCTAGGAGGGCCTTCTATTGGTTGTTATTATACTCTAGGAGGCCTTCTATTGGTTGTTATTATACTGTAGGAGGCCTTCTATTGGTTGTTATTATACTCTAGGAGGGCCTTCTATTGGTTGTTATTATACTATAGGAGGCCTTCTATTGGTTGTTATTATACTCTAGGAGGGCCTTCTATTGGTTGTTATTATACTATAGGAGGGCCTTCTATTGGTTGTTATTATACTCTAGGAGGGCCTTCTATTGGTTGTTATTATACTCTAGGAGGGCCTTCTATTGGTTGTTATTATACTCTAGGAGGGCCTTCTATTGGTTGTTATTATACTCTAGGAGGGCCTTCTATTGGTTGTTATTGTACTCTAGGAGGGCCTTCTATTGGTTGTTATTATACTCTAGGAGGGCCTTCTATTGGTTGTTATTATACTCTAGGAGGGCCTTCTATTGGTTGTTATTATACTCTAGGAGGGCCTTCTATTGGTTGTTATTATACTATAGGAGGGCCTTCTATTGGTTGTTATTATACTATAGGAGGGCCTTCTATTGGTTGTTATTATACTATAGGAGGGCCTTCTATTGGTTGTTATTATACTATAGGAGGGCCTTCTATTGGTTGTTATTATACTATAGGAGGGCCTTCTATTGGTTGTTATTATACTATAGGAGGGCCTTCTATTGGTTGTTATTATACTATAGGAGGGCCTTCTATTGGTTGTTATTATACTATAGGAGGGCCTTCTATTGGTTGTTATTATACTATAGGAGGGCCTTCTATTGGTTGTTATTATACTATAGGAGGGCCTTCTATTGGTTGTTATTATACTCTAGGAGGGCCTTCTATTGGTTGTTATTGTACTCTAGGAGGGCCTTCTATTGGTTGTTATTATACTCTAGGAGGGCCTTCTATTGGTTGTTATTATACTCTAGGAGGGCCTTCTATTGGTTGTTATTATACTATAGGAGGGCCTTCTATTGGTTGTTATTATACTATAGGAGGGCCTTCTATTGGTTGTTATTATACTATAGGAGGGCCTTCTATTGGTTGTTATTATACTATAGGAGGGCCTTCTATTGGTTGTTATTATACTATAGGAGGGCCTTCTATTGGTTGTTATTATACTATAGGAGGGCCTTCTATTGGTTGTTATTATACTATAGGAGGGCCTTCTATTGGTTGTTATTATACTATAGGAGGGCCTTCTATTGGTTGTTATTATACTATAGGAGGGCCTTCTATTGGTTGTTATTATACTCTAGGAGGGCCTTCTATTGGTTGTTATTATACTCTAGGAGGGCCTTCTATTGGTTGTTATTATACTCTAGGAGGGCCTTCTATTGGTTGTTATTATACTCTAGGATGGCCTTCTATTGGTTGTTATTATACTATATGAGGGCCTTCTATTGGTTGTTATTATACTATAGGAGGGCCTTCTATTGGTTGTTATTATACTATAGGAGGGCCTTCTATTGGTTGTTATTATACTATAGGAGGGCCTTCTATTGGTTGTTATTATACTATAGGAGGGCCTTCTATTGGTTGTTATTATACTATAGGAGGGCCTTCTATTGGTTGTTATTATACTATAGGAGGGCCTTCTATTGGTTGTTATTATACTATAGGAGGGCCTTCTATTGGTTGTTATTATACTATAGGAGGGCCTTCTATTGGTTGTTATTATACTATAGGAGGCCTTCTATTGGTTGTTATTATACTCTAGGAGGGCCTTCTATTGGTTGTTATTATACTATAGGAGGCCTTCTATTGGTTGTTATTATACTCTAGGAGGGCCTTCTATTGGTTGTTATTATACTATAGGAGGGCCTTCTATTGGTTGTTATTATACTCTAGGAGGGCCTTCTATTGGTTGTTATTATACTCTAGGAGGGCCTTCTATTGGTTGTTATTATACTCTAGGAGGGCCTTCTATTGGTTGTTATTATACTCTAGGAGGGCCTTCTATTGGTTGTTATTATACTCTAGGAGGGCCTTCTATTGGTTGTTATTATACTCTAGGAGGGCCTTCTATTGGTTGTTATTATACTCTAGGAGGGCCTTCTATTGGTTGTTATTATACTCTAGGAGGGCCTTCTATTGGTTGTTATTATACTATAGGAGGGCCTTCTATTGGTTGTTATTATACTATAGGAGGGCCTTCTATTGGTTGTTATTATACTATAGGAGGGCCTTCTATTGGTTGTTATTATACTATAGGAGGGCCTTCTATTGGTTGTTATTATACTATAGGAGGGCCTTCTATTGGTTGTTATTATACTATAGGAGGGCCTTCTATTGGTTGTTATTATACTATAGGAGGGCCTTCTATTGGTTGTTATTATACTATAGGAGGGCCTTCTATTGGTTGTTATTATACTATAGGAGGGCCTTCTATTGGTTGTTATTATTCTATAGGAGGGCCTTCTATTGGTTGTTATTATACTCTAGGAGGGCCTTCTATTGGTTGTTATTATACTCTAGGAGGGCCTTCTATTGGTTGTTATTATACTCTAGGAGGGCCTTCTATTGGTTGTTATTATACTCTAGGAGGGCCTTCTATTGGTTGTTATTATACTATAGGAGGGCCTTCTATTGGTTGTTATTATACTATAGGAGGGCCTTCTATTGGTTGTTATTATACTATAGGAGGGCCTTCTATTGGTTGTTATTATACTATAGGAGGGCCTTCTATTGGTTGTTATTATACTATAGGAGGGCCTTCTATTGGTTGTTATTATACTATAGGAGGGCCTTCTATTGGTTGTTATTATACTATAGGAGGGCCTTCTATTGGTTGTTATTATACTATAGGAGGGCCTTCTATTGGTTGTTATTATACTATAGGAGGGCCTTCTATTGGTTGTTATTATACTCTAGGAGGGCCTTCTATTGGTTGTTATTATACTCTAGGAGGGCCTTCTATTGGTTGTTATTATACTCTAGGAGGGCCTTCTATTGGTTGTTATTATACTATAGGAGGGCCTTCTATTGGTTGTTATTATACTATAGGAGGGCCTTCTATTGGTTGTTATTATACTATAGGAGGGCCTTCTATTGGTTGTTATTATACTATAGGAGGGCCTTCTATTGGTTGTTATTATACTATAGGAGGGCCTTCTATTGGTTGTTATTATACTATAGGAGGGCCTTCTATTGGTTGTTATTATACTATAGGAGGGCCTTCTATTGGTTGTTATTATACTATAGGAGGGCCCTCTATTGGTTGTTATTATACTATAGGAGGGCCTTCTATTGGTTGTTATTATACTATAGGAGGGCCTTCTATTGGTTGTTATTATACTCTAGGAGGGCCTTCTATTGGTTGTTATTATACTCTAGGAGGGCCTTCTATTGGTTGTTATTATACTCTAGGAGGGCCTTCTATTGGTTGTTATTATACTCTAGGAGGGCCTTCTATTGGTTGTTATTATACTATAGGAGGGCCTTCTATTGGTTGTTATTATACTATAGGAGGGCCTTCTATTGGTTGTTATTATACTATAGGAGGGCCTTCTATTGGTTGTTATTATACTCTAGGAGGGCCTTCTATTGGTTGTTATTATACTGTAGGAGGGCCTTCTATTGGTTGTTATTATACTATAGGAGGGCCTTCTATTGGTTGTTATTATACTCTAGGAGGGCCTTCTATTGGTTGTTATTATACTCTAGGAGGGCCTTCTATTGGTTGTTATTATACTATAGGAGGGCCTTCTATTGGTTGTTATTATACTCTAGGAGGGCCTTCTATTGGTTGTTATTATACTGTAGGAGGGCCTTCTATTGGTTGTTATTATACTATAGGAGGGCCTTCTATTGGTTGTTATTATACTCTAGGAGGGCCTTCTATTGGTTGTTATTATACTATAGGAGGGCCTTCTATTGGTTGTTATTATACTCTAGGAGGGCCTTCTATTGGTTGTTATTATATTCTAGGAGGGCCTTCTATTGGTTGTTATTATACTATAGGAGAGCCTTCTATTGGTTGTTATTATACTATAGGAGGGCCTTCTATTGGTTGTTATTATACTCTAGGAGGGCCTTCTATTGGTTGTTATTATACTGTAGGAGGGCCTTCTATTGGTTGTTATTATACTATAGGAGGGCCTTCTATTGGTTGTTATTATACTATAGGAGGGCCTTCTATTGGTTGTTATTATACTATAGGAGGGCCTTCTATTGGTTGTTATTATACTATAGGAGGGCCTTTTATTGGTTGTTATTATACTATAGGAGGGCCTTCTATTGGTTGTTATTATACTATAGGAGGGCCTTCTATTGGTTGTTATTATACTCTAGGAGGGCCTTCTATTGGTTGTTATTATACTCTAGGAGGGCCTGCTATTGGTTGTTATTATACTCTAGGAGGGCCTTCTATTGGTTGTTATTATACTCTAGGAGGGCCTTCTATTGGTTGTTATTATACTATAGGAGGGCCTTCTATTGGTTGTTATTATACTATAGGAGGGCCTTCTATTGGTTGTTATTATACTATAGGAGGGCCTTCTATTGGTTGTTATTATACTCTAGGAGGGCCTTCTATTGGTTGTTATTATACTGTAGGAGGGCCTTCTATTGGTTGTTATTATACTATAGGAGGGCCTTCTATTGGTTGTTATTATACTCTAGGAGGGCCTTCTATTGGTTGTTATTATACTCTAGGAGGGCCTTCTATTGGTTGTTATTATACTATAGGAGGGCCTTCTATTGGTTGTTATTATACTCTAGGAGGGCCTTCTATTGGTTGTTATTATACTGTATGAGGGCCTTCTATTGGTTGTTATTATACTATAGGAGGGCCTTCTATTGGTTGTTATTATACTCTAGGAGGGCCTTCTATTGGTTGTTATTATACTATAGGAGGGCCTTCTATTGGTTGTTATTATACTCTAGGAGGGCCTTCTATTGGTTGTTATTATATTCTAGGAGGGCCTTCTATTGGTTGTTAGTATACTATAGGAGAGCCTTGTATTGGTTGTTATTATACTATAAGAGGGCCTTCTATTGGTTGCTATTATACTCTAGGAGGGCCTTCTATTGGTTGTTATTATACTGTAGGAGGGCCTTCTATTGGTTGTTATTATACTCCAGGAGGGCCTTCTATTGGTTGTTATTATACTCTAGGAGGGCCTTCTATTGGTTGTTATTATACTATAGGAGGGCCTTCTATTGGTTGTTATTTTACTCTAGGAGGGCCTTCTATTGGTTGTTATTATACTATAGGAGGGCCTTCTATTGGTTGTTATTATACTCTAGGAGGGCCTTCTATTGGTTGTTATTATACTATAGGAGGGCCTTCTATTGGTTGTTATTATACTCTAGGAGGGCCTTCTATTGGTTGTTATTATACTATAGGAGGGCCTTCTATTGGTTGTTATTATACTCCAGGAGGGCCTTCTATTGGTTGTTATTATACTCTAGGAGGGCCTTCTATTGGTTGTTATTATACTCTAGGAGGGCCTTCTATTGGTTGTTATTATACTCTAGGAGGGCCTTCTATTGGTTGTTATTATACTCTAGGAGGGCCTTCTATTGGTTGTTATTATACTATAGGAGGGCCTTCTATTGGTTGTTATTATACTCTAGGAGGGCCTTCTATTGGTTGTTATTATACTATAGGAGGGCCTTCTATTGGTTGTTATTATACTCTAAGGGCCTTCTATTGGTTGTTATTATACTATAGGAGGGCCTTCTATTGGTTGTTATTATACTCTAGGAGGGCCTTCTATTGGTTGTTATTATACTATAGGAGGGCCTTCTATTGGTTGTTATTATACTATAGGAGGGCCTTCTATTGGTTGTTATTATACTCTATTAGGGCCTTCTATTGGTTGTTATTATACTCTAGGAGGGCCTTCTATTGGTTGTTATTATACTCCAGGAGGGCCTTCTATTGGTTGTTATTATACTGTAGGAGGGCCTTCTATTGGTTGTTATTATACTATAGGAGGGCCTTCTATTGGTTGTTATTATACTCTAGGAGGGCCTTCTATTGGTTGTTATTATACTCTAGGAGGGCCTTCTATTGGTTGTTATTATACTCCAGGAGGGCCTTCTATTGGTTGTTATTATACTGTAGGAGGGCCTTCTATTGGTTGTTATTATACTATAGGAGGGCCTTCTATTGGTTGTTATTATACTCTAGGAGGGCCTTCTATTGGTTGTTATTATACTATAGGAGGGCCTTCTATTGGTTGTTATTATACTCTAGGAGGGCCTTCTATTGGTTGTTATTATACTATAGGAGGGCCTTCTATTGGTTGTTATTATACTCTAGGAGGACCTTCTATTGGTTGTTATTATACTCTAGGAGGGCCTTCTATTGGTTGTTATTATACTCTAGGAGGGCCTTCTATTGGTTGTTATTATACTCTAGGAGGGCCTTCTATTGGTTGTTATTATACTCTAGGAGGGCCTTCTATTGGTTGTTATTATACTCTAGGAGGGCCTTCTATTGGTTGTTATTATACTCTAGGAGGGCCTTCTATTGGTTGTTATTATACTATAGGAGGGCCTTCTATTGGTTGTTATTATACTATAGGAGGGCCTTCTATTGGTTGTTATTATACTATAGGAGGGCCTTCTATTGGTTGTTATTATACTCTAGGAGGGCCTTCTATTGGCTGTTATTATACTCGAGGAACGATATGTTGGATGGAGGTCAGCGTCTGGTAAATGATGACAGGTCGCGCGTCGCCGTTGTCCGTTGAGACCCAAATCCCCCATCATCATCGGCGAATGCTCTGCGCTGAATTCGAACTATTGAGTTGCACAAAAATCTGAAACAATCCGCGGCCACACCCTGCAGTGTGCAGCCACACTGCCCACACACTGCGTCTGCAACCGCACTTGACACTGCTAGTGATGCGCCAGAGAATCACGGTGCAGTATGTGGACTGCGTTTGCTCCACCAAACGCGGCACAAGTGCATCGCAGTCTGTATGCTGAATGCATGTATATTTCCCGCCATCAAACACGGCGTAGTCACGGGGTGCCAGCTAACCATGAATTTCAGGCTCGGAAGTCGGAACCAAGTCCTTCCGGGTCCGGTGCCGGACTCCGTGGGCTTGAATTTTGTAACATTCATTTCAACTCATTCGAATGTCGAGCTGGTCTGAACCACTCATGGCTGCTTCTACGCCGTGGCAGCGCCATGGAGGCGGTATACATTTCATGATTTGGTCATATCGAAATACAGGTCTGGTTGGGTGATCTTTTCAGGCGCGTTAGTTGTAACTGTACTCGTACACCGTTGGACATTTCGCATCGCTTAATGCCTTGTATTTATCTATGTATTAATGCTGACTGATTTATCGTAATTTAGTTTGTCAATTTTCGTAGGATTTGCTTTGCACATCTCCATTATGATGATGGAAAGTCACGATACAAGGCGACACATCTCAGTGACGTCATGACGCTGCGGTCACAAGCCCGCCGATTTATGCGTGGTGGATGTGTTCGTTCCTCCCTTGCATTGTCTGCGTGATCGTAAAGCTGCCGAATACCCCTGTGTAAGATTGGGAAACGTGACATCAAATATTGCTCACGGAAACTCGCTATCATTTGCAACGAGAGCTGCAAGCTCAGTGCCTTCTTTGATAATATAGCCCGATGAATATAAGTTAGTTGTTAGACCTATTGATTTGGTGTTGTTCCTACCGCTGGGCATCGTGACGTTTGCCTCATGCATCAGTATCCTTTATTTGACCCATAATCAGGCATTCGATATAACTTGGTAGAACTACCAATTTATATCGAATGCATGAAAATCAGACAAGTTGTCTGATTTTTCATTTTAAGTGGGCATAAGTGTATACTGCATATGTTTTTTTTTTCCGGCTGTCAACTCACCAGTTATTGTGTCATTATGAATGTGTTAGCAAACCTCAAGTGCCCTGATGTGTCTCATTCACCGACGGATCTTCTGTTCCAGATTTCACGTCACCGACATCAGCTGGCGGAATGGTCCGGGTGACCTGACCCGGTCCGACGTGACCCAGCGGTGACCTGACCTGGAGACGGTGACCTGAGTGACCCAACGGTTACCCACAACAGCACCAGCCATGTTCGAGAGTGTGGTGTCGTACATCCTGAACAAGTACCTGAGCCGGTACATCGATAATCTGGACACGGACAGCCTCAACATCAGCGTATGGAGCGGCCAGGTGGAGCTGACCGACCTCACGCTCAAGTCGGAGGCCCTGGTGAGTACCTCTGCCGGCTCTGCTGATGTCGTTGGGGTGTCTCTTGCTCGGAGGAGTGTCTCGTGCCGGGGGAGGAGATGTCTCGTGCCGGGGGAGGAGTAAGGCACTGTGTCGCCTCTCAGCCGCAAGGGATGTCTCGTGCCGGGGAGGGGATGTCTCGTGCCGGGGGAGGGGATGTCTCGTGCCGGGGAGGGGATGTCTCGTGCCGGGGGAGGAGATGTCTCGTGCCGGGGGAGGGGATGTCTCGTGCCGGGGGAGGGGATTCCTCGTGCCGGGGAGGGGATGTCTCGTGCCGGGGAGGGGATGTCTCGTGCCGGGGGAGGGGATGCCTCGTGCCGGGGAGGGGATGTCTCGTGCCGGGGAGGGGATGTCTCGTGCCGGGGGAGGGGATGTCTCGTTCCGGGGGAGGGGATGTCTCGTGCCGGGGGAGGGGATGTCTCGTGCTGGGGGAGGGGATGTCTCGTGCCGGGGGAGGGGATGCCTCGTGCCGGGGAGGGGATGTCTCGTGCCGGGGAGGGGATGTCTCGTGCCGGGGGAGGGGATGTCTCGTGCCGGGGGAGGGGATGTCTCGTGCCGGGGGAGGGGATGTCTCGTGCCGGGGGAGGGGATGTCTCGTGCCGGGGGAGGGGATGTCTCGTGCCGGGGGAGGGGATGTCTCGTGCCGGGGGAGGGGATGTCTCGTGCCGGGGAGGGGATGTCTCGTGCCGGGGAGGGGATGTCTCGTGCCGGGGGAGGGGATGTCTCGTGCCGGGGGAGGGGATGTCTCGTGCCGGGGGAGAGTAGGAACGTGTGGCGTTGTGTTGAGTGCTTACTAACTGCTACCGCTTCCGCTACTGTTGCTGCCGGGGGGGGGGGGGGGCTCACGCCGGGGAGGAGAGGGGGAGGGGTGTGACGCACGCCTGGCGTTTCGGCGACATCTGGCCGGGGATGTGTTTTGTGAGTGGCCGCCCGCCGCCTGTGCAGTGGACACTGGACACTGGACACTGGACAGCTCTGTGTCGATGATCGGTCGCAGGCGAGTTTACAAATGTCACCCGTTAGTGCTGTTGCAACAGTTCAGCTCAATTTCAAACATGTTGTAACCCAGTGTGATGCGATTACAGCTCATACCAAGGGCGTCGCTGTAGGTGGGACGGGGGAGGGGCACCGTCCCCCTGCCAGTCGTCAGGCTGGGGGAATTGCCCCCCCCCGTTTTGGAGACATAAATCCATACTTTGTTCGGAAATATTGGAGGTTTCAATATCATAAAAACATTTGGAAAAAGTAGCAGTGCAATGGAAGGGATCAGGACGATATTTTTTACTTTTCTTGAGGGAAGTTGACAGGAATTGAAATGGAATTTCTGTAGCAGAAAATTAGCGGGCATAGTATGGCCTTAATGTGCCCTATGTGTTGTTTAGGCACACTTTATGCTTGCTGAAAGGAAACACCGGCGATAGTTTTACGACATGGATGTTTTTGTGTGCAAGTTTTCAGTCACTTCGACCGAATAGCTGCAAAGAAATAAGCTTCTGAATACCATGGCTACGGTCGGGCCGCTCACACGTACATCTCCCACTAGTTTACGGAAGACCTCGCTCCGCTCGGTAATAAACTGTTAATGCCGGGTCCTGACCTAGGAAATATATCCATTCAAAAGCTTCGGACTAAATTTAGAAAATAAAATATGCAAGCAATTTCGTTCAAGTTATGTCCAAATGCGTTCAAAGTTTGCAAACCGAGGTAGTTTTGGGATAACTACTTCATCCATTACTCCAAGTACATGAGCTACTTCATCCGCATCCGTCTCGGCCAGCCGTCCACAAACGACTACCCCGCACAACGAGCCGGCGGTCGTCACCGGTTCCGGGGAGATCCGTCCTCCTGGTACAGTTACGGCACCCCGGTTCGGCCAGCATGCAGAACAGTGAGATGGGCTGAGCTTATGCAGAAGATGAGAACAACACGCCAGTGGTGGTGCTCTGTATCACACCACCGACCTCCTAAATATCTTCCAAACCCCTGACCCTGAACCTCCTAAATATCTTCCAAACCCCTGACTCTGAACCTCCTAAATATCTTCCAAACCCCTGACTCTGCACCCCATGACCACCGAGCCAGTGTCTCACGAAAGCAAAATGCCAGTCCAGTCAGCAGACCGGTTATTGATTCAACTTTTTTTTGGAACGATTCAATCATGATTCATTTTGGAATCTGAATGATTCAATCACTGTTCGATTAACGGATGCAATTTTGAGAATTGATTCCTTCCGATTCAAAGAGTCAAAACAAATATTTTAATCGATTCACGTTTGATTGAACATTTAAATATATGACGTGAATTTATGTCAAATCAATACAAATGGAAACATGCATATATATAATCATTAAAACATTGTTACATCAATAGTATTTGAGTATAAATGAATGTAGCCACTGGGACCGCATGTATTTGCACAATTTACTAGTGTACTTTAATTGTTAAGAATCGTTAACTCTTTTGATTCAATCAGCCTTGATTTGATGCGGGTTTTGATTCAATCACGATTCATGAATCAAAAGATCTGGTCGTGAATCAATCATTTTTTGACTCAATGAATTTGTATTGAACGATTCCAATCGATTCAATCAGTGTCGAATCAATAACCAGTCTGGTCCAGTGGCTGTTGGGTGGCACATATAAGTTCTGATATTCACGGCATAGTAAGAATAATTAGAATTGCAGTTTATTGTGATCATGGATCGACGCAAAATTTGCCTACGATAGTCGACCCTACATCCCCACTAACATGCCAAATTTCGCGGTTTTGACTGCAAGGTGCGCGGAGTTATTAAGCAATCGGATGATATCCGAACGGACAGACGGACAGGTGGCTGCCACTTCTTATAATTAGTATGAAATAGCTTATGAAGAAGATATATATATTTTTTTGTAACACGAATAACTAGGATATGTATCCCAATCAGAGATGAGCGAATCGCCTGGCAGGGCCTATCGAATATAGAGTCGTTTGAACAATATACCATGAAGATTTCCGAAGAAGTTATTGTTTTTCATCTATCATCTGTTACAGTTTTAAATATAAAACAAACAAACCTGGTAGTTAGAACTAAAAATTGCGTTCTTAAGTAAAAATTATAAGGTAAGAACAGATTTTCCTTCACATTGTCACGAACCGTACTGATGGTTCATTCGGCACTTCGCCCCCCCCCCCCACACTCAAAAATATGTGGCGAGTGGCGACGCCCCTGGCTCGTACTAAGATGATTTATCAAATACATTTGCGCGTGCACATAACATTAATTCTCCTCCGTTTGGGAAATTTGTGGGTCGTAGATTTGTGTTGGGGGGGGGGGGGGGGGGGGAGGGATATAGGTTTGAATTGGGTTGGAGTTGGGTTGCAAGCTAATACCATTGACCTGACCTGGAGTTGACCTGACCCGTTGTACGTTGTGCGTCGGCAGGGGGTCTGGATCTGACCTGACCCGCTCTTCTGTGCGTCTGTGTGTCTGGGCAGACGGGTCTGGAGCTGACCTGACCCGCTCTTCTGTGTGTCTGTGTGTCTGGGCAGGCGGGTCTGGAGCTGACCTGACCCGCTCTTCTGTGTGTCTGTGTGTGCCATCAGACGGGTCTGGATCTGACCTGACCCGCTCTTCTGTGTGTCTGTGTCTGGGCAGACGGGTCTGGATCTGACCTGACCCGCTCTTCTGTGTGTCTGTGTGTCTGGACAGGCGGGTCTGGAGCTGACCTGACCCGCTTTTCTGTGTGTCTGTGTGTCTGGGCAGGCGGATCTGGAGCTGACCTGACCCGCTCTTCTGTGTGTCTGTGTGTCTGGACAGACGGGTCTGGATCTGACCTGACCCGCTCTTCTGTGTGTCTGTGTGTGCCATCAGACGGGTCTGGATCTGACCTGACCCGCTCTTCTGTGTGTCTGTGTGTGCCATCAGACGGGTCTGGATCTGACCTGACCCGCTCTTCTGTGCGTCTGTGTGTCTGGGCAGACGGGTCTGGATCTGACCTGACCCGCTCTTCTGTGTGTCTGTGTACTGGGCAGGCGGGTCTGGAGCTGACCTGACCCGCTCTTCTGTGTGTCTGTGTGTGCCATCAGACGGGTCTGGATCTGACCTGACCCGCTCTTCTGTGTGTCTGGGTGTGCCATCAGACGGGTCTGGATCTGACCTGACCCGCTCTTCTGTGTGTCTGTGTACTGGGCAGGCGGGTCTGGATCTGACCTGACCCGCTCTTCTGTGTGTCTGTGTGTGCCATCAGGTGGGTCTGGAGCTGACCTGACCCGCTCTTCTGTGTGTCTGTGTGTCTGGACAGGCGGGTCTGGAGCTGACCTGACCCGCTTTTCTGTGTGTCTGTGTACTGGGCAGGCGGGTCTGGATCTGACCTGACCCGCTCTTCTGTGTGTCTGTGTGGGCCATCAGACGGGTCTGGATCTGACCTGACCCGCTCTTCTGTGTGTCTGTGTACTGGGCAGGCGGGTCTGGATCTGACCTGACCCGCTCTTCTGTGTGTCTGTGTGGGCCATCAGGTGGGTCTGGAGCTGACCTGACCCGCTCTTCTGTGTGTCTGTGTGTGCCATCAGACGGGTCTGGATCTGACCTGACCCGCTCTTCTGTGTGTCTGTGTGTGCCATCAGACGGGTCTGGATCTGACCTGACCCGCTCTTCTGTGTGTCTGTGTATCTGGACAGACGGATCTGGAGCTGACCTGACCCGCTCTTCTGTGCGTCTGTGTGTCTGGGCAGGCGGGTCTGGATCTGACCTGACCTGCTCTTCTGTGTGTCTGTGTGTGCCATCAGACGGGTCTGGAGCTGACCTGACCCGCTCTTCTGTGCGTCTGTGTGTCTGAGCAGACGGGTCTGGAGCTGACCTGGCCCGCTCTTCTATGTGTCTGTGTGTCTGGGCAGGCGGGTCTGGAGCTGACCTGGCCCGCTCTTCTGTGTGTCTGTGTGTCTGGGCAGGCGGGTCTGGATCTGACCTGACCCGCTCTTCTGTGTGTCTGTGTGTCTGGACAGACGGGTCTGGAGCTGACCTGACCCGCTCTTCTGTGTGTCTGTGTGTCTGGGCAGGTGGGTCTGGAGCTGCCCTGACCCGCTCTTCTGTGTGTCTGTGTGTCTGGGCAGACGGGTCTGGAGCTGACCTGACCCGCTCTTCTGTGTGTCTGTGTGTCTGGGCAGACGGGTCTGGAGCTGACCTGACCCGCTCTTCTGTGTGTCTGTGTGTCTGGACAGACGGGTCTGGAGCTGACCTGACCCGCTCTTCTGTGTGTCTGTGTGTCTGGACAGACGGGTCTGGATCTGACCTGACCCGCTCTTCTGTGTGTCTGTGTATCTGGACAGACGGGTCTGGATCTGACCTGACCCGCTCTTCTGTGTGTCTGTGTGTCTGGACAGACGGGTCTGGATCTGACCTGACCCGCTCTTCTGTGTGTCTGTGTGTCTGGGCAGGCGGGTCTGGATCTGACCTGACCCGCTCTTCTGTGTGTCTGTGTGTCTGGGCAGACAGGTCTGGAGCTGACCTGACCCGCTCTTCTGTGTGTCTGTGTGTCTGGACAGACGGGTCTGGATCTGACCTGACCCGCTCTTCTGTGTGTCTGTGTGTCTGGACAGACGGGTCTGGATCTGACCTGACCCGCTCTTCTTTGTGTCTGTGTGTCTGGGCAGACGGGTCTGGATCTGACCAGACCCGCTCTTCTGTGTGTCTGTGTGTCTGGACAGACGGGTCTGGAGCTGACCTGACCCGCTCTTCTGTGTCTGGGCAGGCGGGTCTGGATCTGACCTGACCCGCTCTTCTGTGTGTCTGTGTGTCTGGGCAGGTGGGTCTGGAGCTGACCTGACCCGCTCTTCTGTGTGTCTGTGTGTCTGGACAGACGGGTCTGGAGCTGACCTGACCCGCTCTTCTGTGTGTCTGTGTGTCTGGGCAGACGGGTCTGGAGCTGACCTGACCCGCTCTTCTGTGTGTCTGGCCAGGTGGGTCTGGATCTGACCTGACCTGCTCTTCTGTGTGTCTGTGTGTGCCATCAGACGGGTCTGGATCTGACCTGACCCGCTCTTCTGTGTGTCTGTGTGTCTGGGCAGGCGGGTCTGGATCTGACCTGACCCGCTCTTCTGTGTGTCTGTGTGTCTGGACAGACGGGTCTGGAGCTGACCTGACCCGCTCTTCTGTGTGTCTGTGTGTCTGGGCAGGTGGGTCTGGAGCTGCCCTGACCCGCTCTTCTGTGTGTCTGTGTGTCTGGACAGACGGGTCTGGAGCTGACCTGACCCGCTCTTCTGTGTGTCTGTGTGTCTGGACAGACGGGTCTGGAGCTGACCTGACCCGCTCTTCTGTGTGTCTGTGTGTCTGGACAGACGGGTCTGGATCTGACCTGACCCGCTCTTCTGTGTGTCTGTGTGTCTGGACAGACGGGTCTGGATCTGACCTGACCCGCTCTTCTGTGTGTCTGTGTGTCTGGGCAGGCGGGTCTGGAGCTGACCTGACCCGCTCTTCTGTGTGTCTGTGTGTCTGGGCAGGCGGGTCTGGATCTGACCTGACCCGCTCTTCTGTGTGTCTGTGTACTGGGCAGGCGGGTCTGGAGCTGACCTGACCCTGTGTTCCGTGTGTGCCATCAGGCGGGTCTGGAGCTGCCGGTGGCGGTGACGCGCGGCTCTGTCGGCCGTATCTCTCTCGCTGTGCCCTGGACCAGTCTATGGAGCAACCCCCTGGTGGTCACCGTGTCCGACGTGCTGGTGCTGGCCGCGCCGGTGGCCTCGCGACCATACGACCCCGAGCTGGAACAGAGGCTGGCCCGCGCCGCCAAACGCAGCGCCGTCTCCCGGCTGGAGCGCGATGACGCCATCCCAGGTCAGAAGGCATGGTCTATACAGTTCAGAGGTCACGGCCATCCAAGGTCAGAGGTCAAAAATCCCAGGTAAGAGGTCACAGCAATCCCAGGTCAGAGGTCACAACAATCCCAGGTCAGGTCACAGCAATCCCAGGTCAGAGGTCACATCAATCCCAGGTCAGAGGTCACAACAATCCCAGGTCAGGTCACAGCAATCCCAGGTCAGAGGTCACATCAATCCCAGGTCAGAGGTCACAGCAATCCCAGGTCAGGTCACAGCAATCCCAGGTCAGAGGTCACATCAATCCCAGGTTAGAGGTCACAGCAATCCCAGGTCAGAGGTCACGGCAATCCCAGGTCAGAGGTCACAGCAATCCCAGGTCAGGTCACAGCAATCCCAGGGCAGAGGTCACAGCAATCCCAGATCAGGTCACAGCAATCCCAGGTCAGAGGTCACAAATCCCAGGTCAGAGGTCACGATCATCCCAGGTTAGAGGTCACAGCAATACCAGGTCAGGTCACAGCAATCCCAGGTCAGAGGTCACATCAATCCCAGGTCAGGTCACGGCAATCCCAGGTCAGAGGTCACAGCAATCCCAGGTCAGGTCACAGCACTCCCAGGTCAGAGGTCACAACAATCCCAGGTCAGAGGTCACAACAATCCCAGGTCAGGTCACAGCAATCCCAGGTCAGAGGTCACATCAATCCCAGGTCAGAGGTCACAGCAATCCCAGGTCAGAGGTCACGGCCATCCCAGGTCAGGTCACATAAATCCCAGGTCAGAGGTCACATCAATCCCAGGTCAGAGGTCACAGCAATCCCAGGTCAGGTCACGGCAATCCCAGGTCAGAGGTCACATCAATCCCAGGTCAGAGGTCACAGCAATCCCAGGTCAGGTCATGGCAATCCCAGGTCAGGTCACAGCAATCCCAGGTCAGAGGTCACATCAATCCCAGGTCAGAGGTCACAGCAATCCCAGGTCAGGTCACAGCAATCCCAGGTCAGAGGTCACAGCAATCCCAGGTTAGAGGTCACAGCAATCCCAGGTCAGGTCACAACAATCCCAGGTCAGAGGTCACAGCAATCCCAGGTTAGAGGTCACAACAATCCCAGGTCAGAGGTCACGGCAATCCCAGGTCAGAGGTCACAGCAACCCCAGGTTAGAGGTCACAGCAATCTCAGGTCAGAGGTCACGATCATCCCAGGTCAGAGGTCACAGCAATCCCAGGTTAGAGGTCATGACCGAGTCACCTGCGCTCCGAGAGGATGATCCACTGGGGGTGAAATTCATCAGAGCTGTTCCAATGGCAGCCAAATATTACGAGATAAGTGATAAGTCAGCGGTGCTCCTGGTACATGGTCCACAACGTATTAATGATAACATATCACATATGCCTGCACACCTGGGTCATGTGCGGCTCGGGATCACCGCGTCGTCGTAACAAGTTTGAGACCTCCCACTGGACTCCGTGGGCATATGTCATGTGGCCCTGGCCTAGCTACTCCAAGATCAGACAGAGCTGGCGCAACGCACGCTAGGAGACCGGTCGATGCAGGGAGGTTGGCCCGGGCTCGACCGGCTCAGTCCTGGATAGAAAAGATTGAGCCAACTTTATGACGGTTTTGTATTGGCCTCGATTCGCTTTATGGCCGGTTTATATTGGTTTCGATCGCTGGCGCCCGTTTATTGCATTGTGTTGAGGACAACAGCTGGAACTCAGGAGCCACTGTGGCAGTACGAGGCAGCAGATCGGGAGCCGCTGTCGCAGAACGAGGCAGCAGGTCGGGAGCCGCTGTCGCAGAACGAGGCAGCAGATCGGGAGCCGCTGTCGCAGAACGAGGCAGCAGATCGGGAGCCGCTGTCGCAGAACGAGGCAGCAGATCGGGAGCCGCTGTCGCAGAACGAGGCAGCAGATCGGGAGCCGCTGTCGCAGAACGAGGCAGCAGATCGGGAGCCGCTGTCGCAGAACGAGGCAGCAGATCGGGAGCCGCTGTCGCAGAACGAGGCAGCAGGTCGGGAGCCGCTGTCGCAGAACGAGGCAGCAGATCGGGAGCCGCTGTCGCAGAACGAGGCAGCAGATCGGGAGCCGCTGTCGCAGAACGAGGCAGCAGATCGGGAGCCGCTGTCGCAGAACGAGGCAGCAGGTCGGGAGCCGCTGTCGCAGAGCGAGGCAGCAGATCGGGAGCCGCTGTGGCAGAACGAGGCAGCAGATCGGGAGCCGCTGTCGCAGAACGAGGCAGCAGATCGGGAGCCGCTGTCGCAGAACGAGGCAGCAGATCGGGAGCAGCATCGACGGTAATCCTGCCCTACAGTGAATAATGTATGTACCAGCGCCAGCACTGAGCACATCACAGCATCTCATAGAGAGAGGTCGCTCTGGATGTGGTTTCTTGTCGCTGTTTGTGTTCGTTGGTAGCAACTAGCAGACGTGTGTGGATCCAACATTGGATCCCGGGATCCGATGCAAATTATCTGGATTCCGGATCAATTGTACGTCCTTGGCAAGGAATCAATTTAGATCCCAGATGCACTTCCATAATTTTGTCAAGATATCCACCGGATCTAATATACAGATCCGTGATATCTGAAGCCGAATTTCAGAAACGGCAAATCATTGAGTAGTGATTTATTTTGAATGGATCTTATCATATTTTGTTTAATCTCATCACATCAGATTTGCTAATACTTTTGTGAGAAAGGTACCCACTGTATATGTAACGGGGTTTCGCTTCGCTTTTCTGTGTTCTGTTCTGCCATTTCTTGCAACATTGCAGCATTTTTCGAAATTTTTGAAAACTCTTTTTCCGGTTAGTTTTGGGTCGCTGAATGCATTGCCATAAATAGTGAGGCTCTCTGGCTTAATCTGCAACAGTTAGAGCTGCTTGCAACAATTTTCAACAAATTGCAACATTTTTTGAAATTTTGCTCACGGGGTTTTCTTGAGATCCGGAATCGAAATATGGCACTTTCAGAATGTTATATCCCCCTGTTTTCGAGATATTACTAAATGTTGTGGTTACAAATGCAGAATCGAACTAGACCCGTACATACATTTGTATAATTTGGAGGCAAGTCAATCATCGGCGAGCACATAGGTCGCTGCACGGTTAGGGTGGGTGGTGGTGAAATTTTGCGGGTTAATAGGAAATTGGTCCGGTGGAATAAGGTCCGGGTTCCTAGTTCGTGAGCCGGCCTAATGGCTATCTGGCTCCTCCTTACATGGTTTACCAACGGTTTATCTCCCAAATATCACAATGAATTCAGAAAATGGTTCACTGCCCTCCTGCATGCCCAGTGCAACGCTACGCTGAGGACCATCTCCCACTGGGACTAACACAGTCATACGTCCTTGCACTCAGACTCTCCTCATGCATTCACTGAATCAATCTCTGTTATACTATGCAGTAAACTGTCAGGTTGGTCTCCTGACCCCTCCCTTTTTCCTATTCCCTCCAGTGGTGCGTAGCACTACGCCGGGTACGCAGTTTCGGCAGTCCTATGGCGTGCTTATGGCTCCCATAGACACTTGATAAGACAACGATTTAACAATTGCTTATGTGTATACTTACCTCGTAAAAATTCCATTGCGAAGTCCACCGTTGTAGCCTTGTTATAGCTGAGCGCTCACGTCTTATTGCGTATTCCCGAGGCGTCTTCTGATACTGCCACAGCAGCCTACTAAAAACCGAAGTCTCACTGCCGGAGCTACCTGGCTCACTGCGGAATAAATCCCGTCTAACTGCAGTCACCCGACAAATGAGATGGACATAATGTTTCCCGTCGCCCTGCCAGTGATGCACCCGGGCTGCCACGGGGCCTACTATCCTCCGAGGTCGTGATCCTGCAAAGCACTCCGCGACCAGCGACTTAAGAGTTTCAGCTCCCAGGGCGTCACAAGGGACATATCCTAAATTCTCCGAAGTCGTGATCCTACGGAGCTTTCGCTCCCAGGCTTCACGAGGGACTTACCCTAAACGGTCTAAGTCTTACTTGAATCTTCCTTACCTCCACACCCTTTTCCTTCCTCACACGTGCATTGACCGTGTCGACAGGCATATTGCGCACAGGGGCGCGGCTACGTACTGTCTAGGCCTCCTCACAATCTTCTCCATTAGTCTCCGTGGTCAGTTTCGGTCATACCGCGATCATCATGCCTCCTTAGTGCATTGCATCCTTTAGTCCCCGACTTTACGTTAATGGATGTCCCTGGGTGTGCGTCCGCACGTTCGTATGTCATAAGTATGTATGTCTGTAAATTATGTCTGTCTGTCTGTCTGTCTGTCTGTCTGTCTGTCTGTCTGTCTGTCTGTCTGTCTGTCTGTCTGTCTGTCTGTCTGTCTGTCTGTCTGTCTGTCTGTCTGTCTGTCTGTCTGTCTGTCTGTCTGTCTGTCTGTCTGTCTGTCTGTCTGTCTGTCTGTCTGTCTGTCTGTCTGTCTGTCTGTCTGTCTGTCTGTCTGTCTGTCTGTCTGTCTGTCTGTCTGTCTGTCTGTCTGTCTGTCTGTCTGTCTGTCTGTCTGTCTGTCTGCCTGCCTGCCTGCCTGCCTGCCTGCCTGCCTGCCTGCCTGCCTGCCTGCCTGCCTGCCTGCCTGCCTGCCTGCCTGCCTGCCTGCCTGCCTGCCTGCCTGCCTGCCTGCCTGTCTGCCTGCCTGTCTGCCTGTCTGCCTGCCTGCCTGCCTGCCTGCCTGCCTGCCTGCCTGTCTGCCTGTCTGCCTGTCTGCCTGTCTGCCTGTCTGCCTGTCTGCCTGTCTGCCTGTCTGCCTGTCTGCCTGTCTGCCTGTCTGCCTGTCTGCCTGTCTGCCTGTCTGCCTGTCTGCCTGTCTGCCTGTCTGCCTGTCTGCCTGTCTGCCTGTCTGCCTGTCTGCCTGTCTGCCTGTCTGCCTGTCTGCCTGTCTGCCTGTCTGCCTGTCTGCCTGTCTGCCTGTCTGCCTGTCTGCCTGTCTGCCTGTCTGCCTGTCTGCCTGTCTGCCTGTCTGCCTGTCTGCCTGTCTGCCTGTCTGCCTGTCTGCCTGTCTGCCTGTCTGCCTGTCTGCCTGTCTGCCTGTCTGCCTGTCTGCCTGTCTGCCTGTCTGCCTGTCTGCCTGTCTGCCTGTCTGCCTGTCTGCCTGTCTGCCTGTCTGCCTGTCTGCCTGTCTGCCTGTCTGCCTGTCTGCCTGTCTGCCTGTCTGCCTGTCTGCCTGTCTGCCTGTCTGCCTGTCTGCCTGTCTGCCTGTCTGCCTGTCTGCCTGTCTGCCTGTCTGCCTGTCTGCCTGTCTGCCTGTCTGCCTGTCTGCCTGTCTGCCTGTCTGCCTGTCTGCCTGTCTGCCTGTCTGCCTGCCTGTCTGCCTGTCTGCCTGTCTGCCTGTCTGCCTGTCTGCCTGTCTGCCTGTCTGCCTGTCTGCCTGTCTGCCTGTCTGCCTGTCTGCCTGTCTGCCTGTCTGCCTGTCTGCCTGTCTGCCTGTCTGCCTGTCTGCCTGTCTGCCTGTCTGCCTGTCTGCCTGTCTGCCTGTCTGCCTGTCTGCCTGTCTGCCTGTCTGCCTGTCTGCCTGTCTGCCTGTCTGCCTGTCTGCCTGTCTGCCTGTCTGCCTGTCTGCCTGTCTGCCTGTCTGCCTGTCTGCCTGTCTGCCTGTCTGCCTGTCTGCCTGTCTGCCTGTCTGCCTGTCTGCCTGTCTGCCTGTCTGCCTGTCTGCCTGTCTGCCTGTCTGCCTGTCTGCCTGTCTGCCTGTCTGCCTGTCTGCCTGTCTGCCTGTCTGCCTGTCTGCCTGTCTGCCTCTGTCTGCCTGTCTGCCTGTCTGCCTGTCTGCCTGTCTGCCTGTCTGCCTGTCTGCCTGTCTGCCTGTCTGCCTGTCTGCCTGTCTGCCTGTCTGCCTGTCTGCCTGTCTGCCTGTCTGCCTGTCTGCCTGTCTGCCTGTCTGCCTGTCTGCCTGTCTGCCTGTCTGCCTGTCTGCCTGTCTGCCTGTCTGCCTGTCTGCCTGTCTGCCTGTCTGCCTGTCTGCGTGCCTGCGTGCCTGCGTGCCTGCGTGCCTGCGTGCCTGCGCGCCTGCGTGCCTGCGTGCCTGCGTGCCTGCGTGCCTGCGTGCCTGCGTGCCTGCGTGCCTGTCTGTCAGCGTGTCTGCGTGCCTGCGTGTCCGCGTGTCCGCGTGTCCGCGTGCCTGCGTGCCTGCGTGCCTGCGTGCCTGCGTGCCTGCGTGCCTGTTCTCCTACATGCCTGTGTACCTGCGTGCCTGCATGCCTGCGTGCATGCATGCATGCATGCCTGTATGCCTATATGCCTGTATGCATGTATGCCTGTATGTCTGCATGCCCACATGCCTGTATCTGTATGCCTGCATGCCTGCATGCCTGCATGCCTGCATGCCTGCATGCCTGCATGCCTGCATGCCTGCATGCCTGCATGGCTGCATGCCTGCATGCATGCATGCCTGCATGCCTGTATGTGTGTGTACACGTATGTATGTATGTATGTATGTGTGTTTGTATATATGTATGCACGCATGTACGTATGCATGTATGTATATATGTATGTAGGTATGCGTGTATGTATGTAGATCTATATGTATGTATGTATGTATGTATGTATGTATGTATGTATGTATGTATGTATGTATGTATGTATGTATGTATGTATGTATGTATGTATGTATGTATGTATGTATGTATGTATGTATGTATGTATGTATGTATGTATGTATGTATGTATGTATGTATGTATGTATGTATGTATGTATGTATGTATGTATGTATGTATGTATGTATGTATGTATGTATGTATGTATGTATGTATGTATGTATGTATGTATATATGTATGCATGCATGCATGCATGCAGGCAGGCAGGCAGGCAGGCAGGCAGGCAGGCAGGCAGGCAGGCAGGCAGGCAGGCAGGCAGGCAGGCAGGCAGGCAGGCAGGCAGGCAGGCAGGCAGGCAGGCAGGCAGGCAGGCAGGCAGGCAGGCAGGCAGGCAGGCAGGCAGGCAGGCAGGCAGGCAGGCAGGCAGGCAGGCAGGCAGGCAGGCAGGCAGGCATGTATGCATGTATGCATGTATGCATGTATGTATGTATGTATATATGTATATATGTATGTATGTATGTATGTATGTATGTATGTATGTATGTATGTATGTATGTATGTATGTATGTATGTTTATAAGGTTGAAGAAGCGTCGCCGGCGTGATACAATTTGTAGTGCATATTGTGTAGGGTAAAGTGTGTAGTTGCTTATTGCGTAATGTATATTGTGTAGTCTATATTGTGTAGTGTATATTGTGTAGTGTTTATTGTGTAGTGTATATTGTGTAGTATATATTGTGTAGTGTATATTGTGTAGTGTATATTGTGTAGTGTATATTGTGTAGTGTATTGTGTGTAGAGTATTTGTGTAATGTATATTGCGTAGTGTATATTGTGTAGTGTATATTGTGTAGTGTGCATTGTGTAGTGTATTGTGTGACTGGTGTACCACTGGTCGTGTTTCTGTACTTTGTACCCGGTACTTGGTACTTGGCACTCGTTACTCAGTACTTGGTACTCAGTTATTGGTACTCAGTACTCGCTGTATGTTCCACAACTATCCCATCTGAGCGAAATCCACGGGTTTTCCCCCTCGTCACTGATGGGCGGCGTCAGACCAGCCTGGCCGAAACCTCGTTAATGACGTCACGTGTAACGCCTCGGGACACTTTCCGCCGCTTCTGTGCCCGGCCGCCGCCCAAGCGTTCGCATTCCTGGGCCGCCCTTCACCCGGCTTCGTCAAAACAAGGGGAGCCGACACCTGTTTACGTTTTTCCCTGCAGCTGTCCCCGACTGGCCGTGGTCCCAGGCTCCGGCCCAGACTAAGGTGACGCTCGTCTCATCCACCGTCCACCACTGGATAGCTTTTGCTGCTAATTATTGAATGTTTTGACGGTGTTGCAAATTTCTGATGTTTGATTGAAAGAAAAAAAATGTATCGCATTACATATCCAACACGAAATGTCATCGTGAGATCATGGTGGATCCAATATGTCGTGGGATCATACATCCACTTTGAAGTTATGTGACGGGATCTTGTCGCATCTAGGCATGCGGCGGCTCGATTTTATCCAGATTCCAGAGATCCACTGGGATCCTGTTTCCACGTATCCAGTATGCCGTGAGATATTGTGGATCTTGGATCCGTTGCTACATGTCGTTTTACCGTTCGGTACGGTTCAGGACTACCGTTCGGCGGTCTAAAAAAGTTTACAAACCGAGACCACTGGTGTATCCTGTTCAAGACATTCGGCTGAAATTTTACTGGATCGTTATTCTGGAGGAATGTTATGGCTGGGTCGTTATTCTGGCTCAGTTTAGTCGTTCTGCCCCATGTATGTCCGCCCGCCTGTTTGTATGTGAATGGCTGAACGGGCGGGCGTCCCTGTGTGTGTGTGTGTGTGTGTGTGTGTGTGTGTGTGTGTGTGTGTGTGTGTGTGTGTGTGTGTGTGTGTGTGTGTGTGTGTGTGCGTGCGTGCGTGCGTGCGTGCGTGCGTGCGTGCGTGCGTGCGTGCGTGCGTGCGTGCGTGCGTGCGTGCGTGCGTGCGTGCGTGCGTGCGTGCGTGCGTGCGTGCGTGCGTGCGTGCGTGCGTGCGTGCGTGCGTGCGTGCGTGCGTGCGTGCGTGCGTGCGTGCGTGCGTGCGTGCGTGCGTGCGTGCGTGCGTGCGTGCGTGCGTGCGTGCGTGCGTGCGTGCGTGCGTGCGTGCGTGCGTGCGTGCGTGCGTGCGTGCGTGCGTGCGTGCGCGTGCGTGCGTGCGTGCGTGCGTGCGTGCGTGCGTGCGTGCGTGCGTGCGTGCGTGCGTGCGTGCGTGTGTGTGTGTGTGTGTGTGTGTGTGTGTGTGTGTGTGTGTGTGTGTGTGGTGTGTGTGTGTGTGTGTGTGTGTGTGTGTGTGTGTGTGTGTGTGTGTGTGTGTGTGTGTGTGTGTGTGTGTGTGCCGGTGTGTATGTATCGGCAGACCGGGCGGTGGTCGGGCGTCTCCGGGTTTGTGTGTTTGTCTGTCTGTCTGTCTGCGTGTGTCCGGCTGGCCGTTTGTGGTGTCTCCGGGTTTGTGTGTCTGTCTGTCTGTCTGCGTGTGTCCGGCTGACCGTTTGGATGTCTCCGGGTTTGTGTGTTTGTCTGTCTGTCTGCGTGTGTCCGGCTGACCGTTTCGGTGTCTCCGGTTTGTGTGTCTGTCTGTCTGTCTGCGTGTGTGTGGCTGACCGTTTGGCTGTATCCGGGTTTGTGTGTGTGTGTGTGTCTGTCTGTCTGCGTGTGTCCGGCTGACCGTTTGGGTGTCTCCGGGTTTGTGTGTGTGTCTGTCTGTCTGCGTGTGTGTGGCTGACCGTTTGGCTGTATCCGGGTTTGTGTGTGTGTCTGTCTGTCTGCGTGTGTGTGGCTGACCGTTTGGGTGTCTCCGGGTTTGTGTGTCTGTCTGTCTGCGTGTGTGTGGCTGACCGTTTGGATGTCTCCGGGTTTGTGTGTGTGTCTGTCTGTCTGCGTGTGTGTGGCTGACCGTTTGGGTGTCTCCGGGTTTGTGTGTTTGTCTGTCTGTCTGCGTGTGTGTGGTTGACCGTTTGGGCGTCTCCGGGTTTGTGTGTGTGTCTGTCTGTCTGTCTGCGTGTGTCCGGCTGACCGTTTGGGCGTCTCCGGGTTTGTGTGTCTGTCTGTCTGTCTGTCTGTCTGCGTGTGTCCGGCTGACCGTTTGGGTGTCTCCGGGTTTGTGTGTGTGTCTGTCTGCGTGTGTCCGGCTGACCGTTTGGATGTCTCCGGGGTTGTGTGTGTGTCTGTCTGTCTGTCTGCGTGTGTCCGGCTGACCGTTTGGATGTCTCCGGGTTTGTGTCTGTCTGTCTGTCTGTCTGTCTGTCTGTCTGTCTGTCTGTCTGTCTGTCTGTCTGTCTGTCTGTCTGTCTGTCTGTCTGTCTGTCTGTCTGTCTGTCTGTCTGTCTGTCTGTCTGTCTGTCTGTCTGTCTGTCTGTCTGTCTGTCTGTCTGTCTGTCTGTCTGTCTGTCTGTCTGTCTGTCTGTCTGTCTGTCTGTCTGTCTGTCTGTCTGTCTGTCTGTCTGTCTGTCTGTCTGTCTGTCTGTCTGTCTGTCTGTCTGTCTCTGTCTGTCTGTCTGTCTGTCTGTCTGTCTGTCTGTCTGTCTGTCTGTCTGTCTGTCCTGTCTGTCTGTCTGTCTGTCTGTCTGTCTGTCTGTCTGTCTGTCTGTCTGTCTGTCTGTCTGCGTGTGTCCGGCTGACCGTTTGGGTGTTTCCGGGTTTGACTGCAGCCAGTGACGACCAGGCCGGCTTCTTTGAGCGCCTGGTGGCCACCATTCTGAAGAACGTGCAGGTGTTCGTCACCAACATCCACGTGCGGTATGAGGACACCATCTCCACACCCGAGTGTCCGCTGGCCGCCGGCCTGTGTATCCAGAGTATCTCCGCAGAGACCACAAACAGGTCAGTGTTGAGCTATCGAGGAGACCACAAACAGGTCAGTGTTGGGCTATCGAGGAGACCACAAACAGGTCAGTGTTGGGATATCGAGGAGACCACCAACAGGTCAGTGTTGGGCTATCGAGGAGACCACAAACAGGTCAGTGTTGGGCTATCGAGGAGACCACACACAGGTCAGTTTTGGGCTATCGAGGAGACCACAAACAGGTCAGTGTTGGGCTATCGAGGAGACCACAAACAGGTCAGTGTTGGGCTATCGAGGAGACCACAAACAGGTCAGTGTTGGGCTATCGAGGAGACCACCAACAGGTCAGTGTTGGGCTATCGAGGAGACCACACAGGTCAGTGCAGAGTCCTGGGATTGGTTTGAAGCTGGGGTGTGGAGTGGAAAATTCTGACTAAAAATCAGCATAAAGAGTGGAAAATTTGACCAGAAAAACATATGTACTCAGCTTTATCAATATCCAATTACCCGTTCACCAGAATTAGTTATTACCTATGCCAATTCTCTTTGGCGGATCCAGAACGGTGGTTTGGGGGAGGGGGCACGGGTGGTTTGGGGAGGGAAAATTCCAAAAATTATCACACCATTCTGAATACTCATCGGATTTCGCTTGCTTATGCATTGCTAGCTGATTTAATACAAACTTTCCTTAGTAAAAGTTGCTTAGATTTTCTTCTATATCAGGAAATGTGTCAATTTTGCGCCGATTTCAGGCGGTTTGGGGAGGGGCTTGACCGCCTTGCCCCCCCCCCCCCCCCCCCGGATCCGCTAGTGCCAATTCTTACCTGTATTTCCCTACACAGTGGGCACAGGCTGTCCCTATCATTACATCCATAAGTAAGTATCAGGGTTGCAATTATCCAATACATTTTAAAATACAGAGTGGAAAATTCACAGTAAAACTCTGGAAAGAGTGGGAAAAGTATCTATAGGGTGTCGTTTTCGACCCAACTTTCCCAATGCTAGGACACTGGGTCAGTGTTACTGTTTGGTGCTGAACAGACTACCAAGTGTAGCAGCTATGATGCACGGCGGGAGTGCAATTTTAATGATTTAATGTTTATGACTGGTTATATTTGTATCTTTAGCTGGATGATGCCGTTGATAGCGCATCAATAAAATAGTATATTTGCAGCCCCAGTTTCGTTTAATTGATAAATGGTCGTTTCTATCAGCTTCAATCGAAGTTATTACAAGCGTAGATCTTTGATCAAAATTTATGCTTCGATGTTCGTTTGTCATGCCACTGTTTTCATGTTGTTAAAGAATGCGAAAGTAGGTAAATATGTGCTGCTGAAACGCCGAGTGATGTTCTTGCAAAGGCAAAACCCTCCTCACCTATGGGTGCGCACTGCGCAGCGTCACTATTTACAGAGCTGGCATGTGCCTGTGACTCCGTCCGCCCGCACCGCCTACTACGTAGTACCCAGTTTTGCATCAATTACCACCATATTGACAGTAACACGCGACATGCTATGACGATACGGGCGTCAGGACGGTGCGGCCGCCACACAACAATAACATGCGGACGCCACACAACAATAACATGCGGACGCCACACAACAATAACATGCGGCCGCCACACAACAATAACATGCGGACGCCACACAACAATAACATGCGGCCGCCACACAACAATAACATGCGGACGCCACACAACAATAACATGCGGACGCCACACAACAATAACATGCGGACGACACACAACAATAACATGCGGACGCTACTCAACAATAACATGCGGACGCCACACAACAATAACATGCGGCCGCCACACAACAATAACATGCGGACGCCACACAACAATAACATGCGGACGCCACACAACAATAACATGCGGACGCCACACAACAATAACATGCGGCCGCCACACAACAATAACATGCGGCCGCCACACAACAATAACATGCGGACGCCACACAACAATAACATGCGGACGCCACACAACAATAACATGCGGACGCCACACAACAATAACATGCGGACGCCACACAACAATAACATGCGGACGCCACACAACAATAACATGCGGCCGCCACACAACAATAACATGCGGACGCCACACAACAATAACATGCGGACGCCACACAACAATAACATGCGGACGACACACAACAATAACATGCGGACGCCACACAACAATAACATGCGGACGCCACACAACAATAACATGCGGACGCCACACAACAATAACATGCGGACGCCACACAACAATAACATGCGGACGCCACACAACAATAACATGCGGACGCCACACAACAATAACATGCGGACGCCACACAACAATAACATGCGGACGCCACACAACAATAACATGCGGACGCCACACAACAATAACATGCGGACGCCACACAACAATAACATGCGGACGCCACACAACAATAACATGCGGACGCCACACAACAATAACATGCGGACGCCACACAACAATAACATGCGGACGCCACACAACAATAACATGCGGACGCCACACAACAATAACATGCGGACGCCACACAACAATAACATGCGGACGCCACACAACAATAACATGCGGACGCTACACAACAATAACATGCGGACGCCACACAACAATAACATGCGGACGCCACACAACAATAACATGCGGACGCCACACAACAATAACATGCGGACGCCACACAACAATAACATGTGACGTCATAAAACACCGTATGACGTCTGAACGGTGGCGTGTGCGGTGGCGGTTAAGATAGCACATACCCCTGTCTTTCCAACTGCCGCCTCCATCGGACAGACAGCGACATAGTTGTCCTTCCCATGTCCCCGGCGACGCAGAACCACCGTTAGCCGTTCCCATGTCCCCGGCGACGCAGAACCACCGTTAGCCGTTCCCATGTCCCCGGCGACGTAGAACCACCGTGAACCGTTGCCATGTCCCCGGCGACGTAGAACCACCGTGAACCGTTGCCATGTCCCCGGCGACGTAGAACCACCGTTAGCCGTTCCCATGTCCCCGGCGACGCAGAACCACCGTTAGCCGTTCCCATGTCCCCGGCGACGCAGAACCACCGTTAGCCGTTCCCATGTCCCCGGCGACGCAGAACCACCGTTAGCCGTTCCCATGTCCCCGGCGACGCAGAACCACCGTTAGCCGTTCCCATGTCCCCGGCGACGTAGAACCACCGTTAGCCGTTCCCATGTCCCCGGCGACGCAGAACCACCGTTAGCCGTTCCCATGTCCCCGGCGACGCAGAACCACCGTTAGCCGTTCCCATGTCCCCGGCGACGTAGAACCACCAGCCGTTCCCATGTCCCCGGCGACGCAGAACCACCGTTAGCCGTTCCCATGTCCCCGGCGACGCAGAACCACCGTTAGCCGTTCCCATGTCCCCGGCGACGCAGAACCACCGTGAACCGTTCCCATGTCCCCGGCGACGCAGAACCACCGTTAGCCGTTGCTCCCGACTGACAGAGTGGCACCTCCGACGGAGCCGATGCGTCGCGTCCGATTCTGCGGGTTGTGTATCTTGACTGGCTGTGAGTGGCCACTAACATAACCCGTCGTGTGTCCCTCCGTCCCACAGTAAATGGAAGCCGGCCACGGTCGGGGCGGACGCCAGCAGCGTGTACAAGCTGGTGCGGCTCGAGTCGCTGTCGGTCTACTGGAACCCGTACTGCGAGCGGGGCCGACTGGACTCGGAGGAGGCAGAGGATAGCTGGCGTCAGCTGATGGCAGACACGCTCAACACGCTGGCCGTCAGCGAGGAGCGGCTCGACTTCCGTGAGAGCGGGACGCTGGGACTGGGGATATACGGGAGCCAGTGACAGAACAGGATGCAGGGGCGCAGGGGCACAGCGGCACAGCGGCACAGCGGCACAGCGGCACAGCGGCACAGCGGCACAGGGGCACAGGGGCACAGGGGCACAGGGGCACAGGGGCACAGGGGCACAGGGGCACAGGGGCACAGGGGCACAGGGACACAGGGACACAGGGGCACAGGGGCACAGAGGCACAGAGGCACAGAGGCACAGAGGAACAGAGGAACAGAGGAACAGAGGAACAGAGGCACAGAGGCACAGAGGCACAGAGGCACAGAGGCACAGAGGCACAGAGGCACAGAGGCACAGAGGCACAGAGGCACAGAGGCACAGAGGCACAGAGGCACAGAGGCACAGAGGCACAGAGGCACAGAGGCACAGAGGCACAGAGGCACAGAGGCACAGAGGCACAGAGGCACAGAGGCACAGAGGCACAGAGGCACAGAGGCACAGAGGCACAGAGGAACAGAGGCACAGAGGCACAGAGGCACAGCGGCACAGGGGCACAGAGGCACAGAGGAACAGAGGAACAGAGGCACAGAGGCACAGGGGCACAGGGGCACAGGGGCACACGGACACACGGACACACGGGCACACGGGCACACTGGCACACTGGCACACTGGCACAGGGGCACAGGGGCACAGGGGCACAGGGACACATAGGCACACGGACACAGGGTCACACGGGCACACGGGCACACGGACACATATGCACACGGACACATGGGCACACGGACACAGGGGCACACGGGCACACGGGCACACGGGCACAGGGGCACAGGGGCACACGGGCACACGGACACAGGGGCACACGAGCACACGGGCACACGGACACACGGGCACACGGACACACGAGGACACGAGCACAGGGGCACCGGGCACAGGGGCACACGGGCACACGAGAGGGAGGATGGGTGACGGCTTGACTTCCGGGAGAGCGGGGAGGTGGAACTGCTGTCACACGGTGCCCAGAAGCTCACGGGCGGGAAGAGGGCAGGGGAGACGGCGCGGCTTCCCTGAAACTTCCGTTGCTCAGGCTCGACTTCCTAGAGAGCCGGGGACTGATGCAGCTCGGGCACGGAGGTTCACCCGGGACGGGGAGGAGGAGGGGTTCGGGAGAGCTCGACTTCCGTGAACAGTGCACAAACGCTGAGGTCACGCAGGCACCGAGGCGCGTGGGACAGGGTAGGACAGGATTGGGGGGACGGATCACAATGACCGAGGCGCGCGAGACAGGGTAGGACAGGATTGGGGGGACGGATCACAATGACCGAGGCGCGCGGGACAGGGTAGGACAGGATTGGGGGGACGGATCACAATGACCGAGGCGCGCGGGACAGGGTAGGACAGGATTGGGGGGACGGATCACAATGACCGAGGCGCGCGGGACAGGGTAGGACAGGATTGGGGGGGACGGATCACAATGACCGAGGCGCGTGGGACAGATTAGGACAGGATTGGGGGGACGGATCACAATGACCGAGGCGCGTGGGACAGGGTAGGTCAGGATTGGGGGGACGGATCACAATGACCGAGGCGCGCGGGACAGGGTAGGACAGGATTGGGGGGACGGATCACAATGACCGAGGCGCGCGGGACAGGGTAGGACAGGATTGGGGGGACGGATCACAATGACCGAGGCGCGCGGGACAGGGTAGGACAGGATTGGGGGGACGGATCACAATGACCGAGGCGCGCGGGACAGGGTAGGACAGGATTGGGGGGACGGATCACAATGACCGAGGCGCGTGGGACAGGGTAGGTCAGGATTGGGGGGACGGATCACAATGACCGAGGCGCGCGGGACAGGGTAGGACAGGATTGGGGGGACGGATCACAATGACCGAGGCGCGCGGGACAGGGTAGGACAGGATTGGGGGGACGGATCACAATGACCGAGGCGCGCGGGACAGGGTAGGACAGGATTGGGGGGACGGATCACAATGACCGAGGCGCGCGGGACAGGGTAGGACAGGATTGGGGGGACGGATCACAATGACCGAGGCGCGCGGGACAGGGTAGGACAGGATTGGGGGGACGGATCACAATGACCGAGGCGCGCGGGACAGGGTAGGACAGGATTGGGGGGACGGATCACAATGACCGAGGCGCGCGGGACAGGGTAGGACAGGATTGGGGGGACGGATCACAATGACCGAGGCGCGCGGGACAGGGTAGGACAGGATTGGGGGGACGGATCACAATGACCGAGGCGCGCGGGACAGGGTAGGACAGGATTGGGTGGGACGGATCACAATGACCGAGGCGCGTGGGACAGGGTAGGACAGGATTGGGGGGACGGATCACAATGACCGAGGCGCGTGGGACAGGGTAGGTCAGGATTGGGGGGACGGATCACAATGACCGAGCCGCGCGGGACAGGGTAGGACAGGATTTGGGACGGATCACAATGACCGAGGCGCGCGGGACATGGTAGGTCAGGATTGGGGGGGACGGATCACAATGACCGAGGCGCGCGGGACAGGGTAGGACAGGATTTGGGACGGATCACAATGACCGAGGCGCGCGGGACAGGGTAGGACAGGATTTGGGACGGATCACAATGACCGAGGCGCGCGGGACAGGGTAGGTCAGGATTGGGGGGACGGATCACAATGACCGAGGCGCGCGGGACAGGGTAGGTCAGGATTGGGGGGACGGATCACAATGACCGAGGCGCGCGGGACAGGGTAGGACAGGATTGGGGACGGATCACATGCAGCTGCTCTCGTCACGCTGCTACTGACCGGGTGCAGTGGTGGGGTGTGTTTCAGTGGTGAAGCCGCTGTCTGCCCGGCTGACTGGGCGTGCGGCAAGGGCGGATCCAGCCGCTCAGTTGGGGGGGGGGGGGGCAAAAAAGGCCTTCAGATACCCAAATTTCGTTGCAAAGACTCACAATTTAAAACAAACATAGTTTGAACAGCATGACGTCGAGAGCCGATGACTGACAAGCACCTGTTTTGAAGGCGGTTGTGTCTTAACTGTACAACACAAACGGTAGGATGTAAAAAAACGTCATAGCATATATACAATACATTATCGACCTGGAATATGCTGACGCAATTTCTAAAGATGATATTAAACGGACATCTAAGTTCGAAGTTAAAGTGTTATTTTTTACCCAAAGGTAGGAATGAGCCTGCTTCAAACGAGGACGTTTGGCGTCTCCGTTATCTTTTTGTCACAGCTCTCCGTGCACCGACGAGCGGCAAATGCGCGGAAGGCTGGCCTGTTGTTTAGCGGGTCAGGTTTGTAACCTAATTTCACTTATGTTACATAGGAATAGGATCATAAGACGACCAAATCAACCGTGTGCACACATCTGGATAACCATAACGTGGTATAACATATCTCCAGAACATGCGGTTATACATTTAGCATTCGCACGATCCTTTTCCTTTTGTATAAAGGAATTGACGACTCACTTGGTCGCCAACTCTTATGGAGCGCCAGCGAACACATTAGTCATATTAGCGCCCAGGGGCTATAGCTCTACCGGGGTTCGAAATCCGGGCTCCCCACGTGAGAGCCAAACGTCTTCACCACTCGGCTATTTCGCCCCCTTGGCGTTCGTACGAGAATTTAACCCTCGCCCTACGGGAGCTTTTTTCACCTTCGCCCTACGGGGGAGGGGGGGAGTCCTAAAAAGACCCCCTGCTAACTTCCAAACCAAGCAACATAGAGCAACGCGGTAAGAAGCAACATAGAGCAACGCGGTAAGAACCAACATGTTGCCTGTCATGTTTGGAATCTAACGGTATGCAATTTTTAGGTTTTGGGTCAACGAGTGACCTTCCAGGTCAAGTGAATGACCTCGATCGACCACGTCCAGAACAGCGATTTTGCTCCGTCAGAAAACCTCAAAATGAGAAATTGATAAATATAAATAAAAAGGCATGTTCCTAGACCAGTTTTGTCTCATAAATACAGAAAATGTAATGATTTATTCGTATCTGGTCAAAAAAGTCCAAAAAAGTTATTAAAAAAATGCCGTCATGCATTTCTTACACTTAGGGAGCCATCACTCAGTCAAAAATAGAGATATTTCTTTAAAATTTGGTTTGAATATTGTTCATACCCAGTTCTCTCACATATATTCCGTTTCTTTTTACATCTTTGAAAAGTTTGATTTTGTGGATTTTTTTCTCTCCAAAAAATCTGTTTTTGTTCATTTTGGGAGTCAAAAACCCAAAATTTCGAAAATCCGAGATTGCCATTTTAAATAAAATTACATTTTATATCCTTGCTTAATTGTGTTTGCAATTTGCTTCAAAACTCTGTTTTCTACGATTTTTCAAACATTTATCGTTTTCCTACCAACATGACGTCATCAAAACATCAGTATTTCCCAAATTTCTCAACCAATTTCAATGCAATTTTTACAGCATACGTATCATTGTTGTATACTTAGCCACTGTAAATTTCAGCCAGATGCGCCGCATGTCTAAAAAGTTATGCAAGAAAAACCTCAGGGGGGGGGGGGTCGTTTTAGGACCCCCTAGGGCGAGGGTTAAAGTGCTTAGTCACTAAATTATCAAAATACGACGGACTTGTAACACATACACGGTGCTACGCTACCATCACGAATATGAATCTCTCCGCGATCTGGAAGTCACTTTAACATCCAGATCGCGGATGTTAATCGTATGGATGAATCACTTACGACTCTGCCACGTCGTCACCAAGAGTCGTAAGTGATTCAGATGTTCGAAGGTGAAAAGGATGATCATTAGAACGTTAGCCCTGTAACAAAACTGAATATCTCACTGGACATATAAGCTAGGAATATCCTTATGAAAATACGAAATACAACCCGAGCTAAAACTTTATCTTCAGCGAAAGTATACATGAATGTATTTGTGTAAAATATTCAACGAAGGATTTGGCATGAAACTCTTGGTACCACAACTGGTCTCACTGTCTCGGCTGGATGTGCTAAAAATGGCTGAATGTGAATGCGTTTGAGGTTCCAATTTCACTGTTTCCATATGTTTGGTGACTGTGGGCGTGAATCGGTAAAGCGCACAAACAAGATGTATGCGGATCCAGTGGCAGCTGGCAAGGATGTGATAGGATCGTCTCAAGCAAAATGTGGGAAAACGAGAAAGTGCACATTTCCAGCTTTAATAACATCAGTTTATAACATCCGTGCATGCTGGTAGGGTACATACTACATACCCAGGGCGACTTGGGATGAGAGGACGGAGCAGGTTGAAGGGCGCGGGTCACACAATATCAGAGCATGCTGCAGCTGCTCTGTGCCACGGCCGGCGGTCATGCACGTGTCTGCATGCTGTGGAGAACCAAAGCGTTACGAATGGAGGTATCCAAAATTCATCTTTGGAGACGGCTCGTCAGCGGCCGTTTGATTATCCTACTGACAATGAATGGTAAGACAAAACATTCTTGCGGAGTTGTAGGTTGTTATGATTGTGTACGCTACAACGTGCTCGTGCTGAAAGGAAATCGCTATATATGGAAAAGATGGGAGGACAAGACAGTGTCAGATAGCAATACACGCCATAAGGGATGCAGTAAATCCATACCTGCGTACTGGCATTTGATGACAAATATAACGACAGTGACAACAGAGGTGTAGCGATGGTGCGTAGGCTCGCAATCCGAATACATTGCCAGTATCGGGATATTTCAGCCTGCAGCGAGTAGAGTGAATGCCAGCGTTGAAAACAGGAAACGTAGAAGCAGGCGTAGAAATGTGCAGCAGTGCATATCACATCGTTATAAATAAATGTTGCTAAAAACAGCTAAAATGCATCTTGGAAAGATACAAATGTTAACTTTTACTCCAAATGGGGGGGGGGCAAAAACATACTTTTGCCCTTTTCGTTCGGGGGAGGGGGGCAGTTGCCCCCCCCCCCTGTATCCGCCCCTGTATCCGCCCCTGGCGTGCGGGGCGGGTCTTATTGTTCTGCCGTGCTGATCGGCTGTGTTTGTATTTCAGTGGTGAAGCCGCTGTCGGCCAAGCTGAAGGTGATCCTGAACCTGTCGTCGGAGCGGACGGTGCCGCACCTGCTGGTCGACCTGGTGCTGCAGGACACGAGCGTGCAGCTGTCCCGGCAGCAGTACCTCAGCCTGGTGCGCACCGCAGACAGCTTCAGCCGCATGCAGGTCAACAGGTCAGTGACTCACTGAGCGCCGGCCGGCGACCGATGAACCGAAAACAGCTCATATCTAACCGTCACGAACAGGAGGCTTATCTAGAGCGCCGGCCGGCGACCGATGAACGGAAAACAGCTAATATCTCACCGTCACGAACAGGAGGCTTATCTAGAGCGCCAGCCGGCGACCGATGAACGGAAAACAGCTAATATCTAACCGTCACGAACAGGAGGCTTATCCATTTCGTAAAACGCTTGCTTTTGTTTTGTGTGTGGTCACACATGACCATTTTTCATAGTTTCCATTGTAAATGTACTGCTCACACCCGACCGTTACGGCCAGATGCCAGCCAACCTACTAATCTGTTTTGCTTTAGTGTTTGCAGTCGTGTCTGACTGGCAAACTTCTCCGCAGCCAATACCGCAAGTACAGGCCAACTGAAGAGCCACACGGAAACGCTGCGAAATGGTGGAAGTACGCTTACACCTGTATCGTGGAGAAATCCATCCGGCCCTACTCTTGGGAGAGGATCAAAGAGCACAGGTAACGTCCGACCTGCTGATGTCTAACTTGGAATGTTAAGGGAAATCAATTTCGAACGAAATATAAAAATATTAGCCGGCTTTCTCATCTCCGCTCCGTAGAAGTATTCAGTGGCGCTCTAAAAAAATGGATCTGAACACGTCTTTGGCGGGATTTGATAGGTAATGCGTTATTCATGTCACGTGCCGACCTTTCAGGAATCAGGATGCGAATCATTGGCCGTCTTATCGCTGCTGCGAAACGCATACAAATTTTACGCGATGGTAACCGAAAAAACGTCTTCCAATGCATTTTAATGTTTGAACAAGTGAAATATAAATGTCACCGGTCTTCCGGGATTTCTTTCAGTTTTCAGTTATCTCAGTCTCAGTTCAGTTTCAGCTATCACAGTTCACAGTTGCCATTCTCCCTGGATCTGGCGATGTGAAATGGAGTATGGTAACACTGAGTCTACGAGGTATTGCAGATATATGGACGTAATCTGCTGTGCCTTTTGCAGACGGAGATACCGGGAGTACCGGTCCAGTACCTGACGTTCCTGGAGGACCCCGGCCAGAAGGTGGAGCTGCTGGACAAGCTGAAGGAGATGGAGGATGGTCTGGACGCCACCGGCATCCTCCTGGCCAGAGGAGGAGGCCAAGATAGAGGTAACTACGCAGACCAACACATACACTAGCAAGACGGAATGTCAAATTAGAGGTAACCAAGCAGAACTCACACACACACACACACTAGCCAGGGAGGAAGCCAAGATAGAGGTAACCACACAGACCAACACATACACTAGCAAGACGGAACGTCAAATTAGAGGTAACCAAGCAGAACTCACACACACACACTAGCCAGGGAGGAAGCCAAGATAGAGGTAGCCACACAGACCAACACATGCACTAGCAAGACGGAACGTCAAATTAGAGGTAACCAAGCAGAACTCACAGCACACACACACTAGCCAGGGAGGAAGCCAAGATAGAGGTAACCACACAGACCAACACATACACTAGCAAGACGGAACGTCAAATTAGAGGTAACCAAGCAGAACTCACACACACACACTAGCCAGGGAGAAGCCAAGATAGAGGTAACCACACAGACCAACACATACACTAGCAAGACGGAACGTCAAATTAGAGGTAACCAAGCAGAACTCACACACACACACTAGCCAGGGAGGAAGCCAAGATAGAGGTAATCACGCAGACCAACACATACACTAGCAAGACGGAACGTCAAATTAGAGGTAACCAAGCAGAACTCACACACACACACACACACACTAGCCAGGGAGGAAGCCAAGATAGAGGTAACCACACAGACCAACACATACACTAGCAAGACGGAACGTCAAATTAGAGGTAACCAAGCAGAACTCACACACACACACACCTAGCCAGGGAGGAAGCCAAGATAGAGGTAACCACGCAAACCACTGCTACTGGTTATCATACCAGTAGCCTGCCACGGTTGTTGAGGCAGGCGTCAGCTCGTGACATTGACGATATGATGTGTTTGACGGACTAGTAGATGACTTAGAACTGCGACACAGCTCGCTTTGATATGTCATATCGCGTAACGCCAATACAATTTCTCGGGCTAGACCACTAGCTCGGTCGCTCGTCATTTTCGCGGTAAACTGTGTTGTATGGATTCAATGTGGCAGCAGTTTTTACCCAAAGTATCTAGGAATAGTGCGGCCAGATGCTTTCAGTACCAGGTGAATAGAACACGGCCGTTCTGTCAGCGCCTGTAGATGATGCGTCACACTTGCTATGATGACGGAGCAGGCTTGCGGTCCTCGGTATTTACAGGCAGGCTACTGGCGAGCTAGCTGGGCTTACTCTTTTGTATATGAATAACCGTTTCATAATGTATTGGGGACATATATGGTGAGCCTTTCAATAACGTCACAACCCTTCCTGATGTGAGCGATGCTACCACCCGTCCCTGACGTCGTACCCGACCCGCGACGTAACCCCGCTCCATGACGTCAGACCTCGGTGACGTCACCTCCTCTCTCTGTCCGTCAGCTGACGCGACGTCACCCCGCTCCATGACGTCAGACCTCGGAGACGACTGACGTCACCTCTCCCTGTCCGTCAGCTGACGCGGCGTCACCCCGCTTCATGACGTCAGACATCGGTGACGTCACCTCCTTTCTCTGTCCGTCATCTGGCGCGGCGTCACCCCGCTCCATGACGTCAGACCTCGGTGACGACTGACGTCACCTCCTCTCTCTGTCCGTCAGCTGGCGCGGCGTCACCCGCTCCATGGCGTCAGACATCGATGACGACTGACGTCACCTCCTCTCTCTGTCCGTCAGCTGGCGCGGCGTCACCCCGCTCCATGACGTCAGACCTCGGTGACGACTGACGTCACCTCTTCTCTCTCTCTGTCCGTCAGCTGGCGCGGCGTCAGTCGACGGCCGGGACGCCGCCTCTGGAGGAGACTGGCAGCTGGTGGGGCTGGCTGACGGGTGGCGGCGGCGGGGATCCAGGGGATCCAGGGCAGGAGGACGACACGCAGCTGGTCCACCCGGCCTCGGCCCGAGGCTGGACCGTCTGGAGCCAGCTGACGGCCGAGGAGAAGCAGCAGCTGTACCAGAGCATCGGCATGACGGACAGGGAGGAGGAGGAGGACGTCACCGACCTGCCCACAAACTACATCAGTCAGTGGACGTAGTCGTAGGCAGGCCACCACGCAGTCATAGGTCTGAATGCAATCGGAGGAATGAGTCAATTTAGGTTCTGTGTTGCGTCTGAGCGTTAGTGAAATAGTTATTACATAGTTGGAACAGGGCTTCGCTCCACTCGTATTTGTTAGTTTGACTCAACTTTGACTCAAAGATCTCTTAATTAAGACTCGACTCCGACTCATAGGGATAATTTATTTGTAGCCTGCGACGCTCTGGTTTAACTTCTCTCTATTCCAGCTATACTACAACTCATTACGAGGTTCTTTAATGTCAACTATGACTCAACTCTGACTTGCCTGACCCTATTGACCCCCCCCCCCCCCCCCTCTGCCCTCAGAGCACAAGCTGAACGTGACTCTGTCCACGTTATCGGCCTCGCTGCTGGCTCACAGTAGTGAGCTGCTGGTAGCCACCGTCAGCCAGCTGGTCAGTAGTGTGGAGACGCGGCCGGCGGCGCGCTCCGTCCGCCTCTCGGCCAGCGCACACAGTCTGCTCGTGGAGGGGACCAGTCTGGAGCGCGACCTGGTGCCGATCGTGTCGCCCGCGGATATACACGGTAGGAGAGGAGGAGAGGGAGGGGACCAGTCTGGAGCGCGACCTGGTGCCGGTCGTGTCGCCCGTGGATATACACGGTACCGGGGGGGAGGATGGAGAGGGAGGAGGAGGAGGAGGAGGAGGAGGAGGAGGAGGAGGAGGAGGAGGAGGAGGAGGAGGAGGAGGAGGAGGAGAGGAGAGAGGAGGAGAGGAGGAGGAGGAGGAGGAGGAGGAGGAGAGGAGGAGGAGGAGGAGGAGGAGGAGGAGGAGGAGGAGGAGGAGGAGGAGGAGGAGGAGAGAGGAGGAGGAGGAGGAGGAGGAGGAGGAGGAGGAGGAGGAGGAGGAGGAGGAGGAGGAGGAGGAGGAGGAGAGGAGGAGGAGGAGGAGGAGGAGGAGGAGGAGGAGGAGGAGGAGGAGGAGGAGGAGGAGGAGGAGGAGGAGGAGGAGGAGGAGGAGGAGGAGGAGGAGGAGGAGGAGGAGGAGGAGGAGGAGGAGGAGGAGAGGAGGAGGAGGAGGAGAGGAGCGAGAGGAGGAGGAGGAGGAGGGAGGGGAGGAGGAGGGAGGGAGGGGAGGAGGGGAGGGGGAGGGGAGGAGGTGGGGGAGGGGGAGGGGGAGGGGAGAGGGGGAGGGAAGGGGAGGGGAGGGGAGTCCTCTGATGGGATGCAGGAATACACGGTGTAAACAATGGCTGATATGAGTGTGCACTTTCCTGTTTTGTCACACGCTGGCGTGACGGCTTTCTGCGGTTGTGTAATCTGACACTTACGTTTCATTGTTTATTTGAGGTACGTGCATTCCAAACAACCAGTTTGTTTATATTGGAAACTCTGTAATAGGATTTTACATTGCATTGTTTACTTGAATCGTGTGCCTTTCAACTGTCTCGACTCGCGTTTGTTCTGTTCGGAAGCT